>CADDIJ020000546.1:0-110231 GCA_902809745.2 Tetradesmus lagerheimii | reverse complement strand
GTCGTAAGGAAGACGGTTATGCTAGCATAACCAATGTCATACCTTACGCACAGAGGTTTTTCTGGGGTTAAAACCTCAGAGTGACAGCCCGAGCTGAGCTGCTTGCAGCTTCCTATTTTACCAGGTGTCTGTGGTGGCGTATGCCGCATGAACACACCGTGTAACCCCTCTATCTGTCTCTATCTATCTATGTGCGGCACAGATTGTGGATAACAGCTGACACGTCACGTGACAGGACTACCGCCTAGCTCCTACGACGAACTTCGTTCGGAACAAAAGGGTGCCCTAAGCGCCCTGCACGTGACCAAGGTGATATGTGCTTCATGACGTCAAGCTGACCAGCATGGAACGCGAGCAACGCTTGGTTACCAAGAGTACAGAGGCTCACAACCCACGCAACACTCGTGCCTACGCGCTGCTGCTGCTGCTGCCTGCTAGCACGTCTGCAACCGCTCTGAACCACACAGACACTGCCAAAGCGCCAGGGTCCGGGTACCCAGCTACCACGTCCGCAGGCACATATGAAGCACGGCCAGCCATTGCCGTCATGCCCTTGGTGGCCTCAGCCCCTGCTGCTGCTGCCGCTGCTGCTGCTGCAGCTGCTGCGGCCGCCCCGCTCATCTCCCCTGCTGCTGCAGCTTTGCTGAGCGCCTCAGAGGCTGGCAGCAGCGCGTCAAGCATGGTCCTGCAGCCAGCTGCGGCACCACCATACTTCTCTACTGCTGCCACGCCAGCAGCAAACGCAACTGCCCAGTCTTTCACTCCAGGCTCCTCAGGCTGCCCCTGCACTGCTGCAGCTGCAGCTGTGAGTGCCACCCTGTACAGGCCTCCACTGGTGCCTCCCATGGCTGATTCGATGGATGAGGCAATGCCGCGCAGGGCTGCTGCTGCTGGTGCAGTGGGCAGGCTGCCTCGCTCCAGGCTGGACAGCAGGGCAGCTGCACCAGCTGCAAGCGTGTCACCACAGTCACCATCGCCTCCCTGCAGCACAGCACAGGCGTGGAGTGAGTACGATAGTGCCATCATACGCACACCAAGCCTAATGTGCAGCACATGGAGGCGCAAAAGAGCTCAGCATCATAGAACATCTTGCCTTTCCAGCAAACAACAGTGTTGGCATGCCATGCATACACAGTGGGCCTTCAAAGCGGCAGCAGCAGCAGCGCCGCACCTTGGCATCCATCTCATTCAGCAGCGGCACAGCCTGCTGCAGCGCCTCAGCAGCAGCCCTCACGCAGCCAGCAGTCAGCACAGCCTGGCTGCTGCTGCTGCTTGCACCGGCTTGCTGCCCTGCTGCTGCACCTGCTTCATCGCTGGGGCCTGTTGGCAGCGGCACAGGCCGCGGCTTGCTGCTGTGTGTGGTGATGCTGCTGGTGCGCGGCCAGCCGGGTGCCTGCGTGTCTGCTGCCAGCAGGGGCTCCATGTCGGGTGTGAGCGCGAGCAGTGTGAGCGACACGCCTGCCATGTCCAGGCTGGTCATGAAAGGGCCACTCAGCACAGACACCACGTGCAGCTGCAGCAAAAACAGATAGCGGCAACATCAGCAGTGAGCAAATGCCGCGGTGGCTTGACGAGCTCAGCACTGCAACACATCAACGGGCAGCAAGTCTATCGCAGTACGCGCTTGGTTAAAAACTTTGCCAGCTGAAGCGCTTTCATCCCCTGTTGTCACCACACTGTCTTGCCGCCCATCACAGCAGTGAGGCCACGATGCACAGCCTGCGCTGCTGTGGTGTGATGCGCCGCCTCACCCCTTGCCGCTCCGCTGCTGCCACCGCCTCCCCAGCCACGATGCTCATCTCTAGCGGCGGTGTGGCGCCAAGGTTGTTCACTAGCAGCGCCACACGAGCACCAGGGCCAAACAGAGACGCGGTGGCTGCGGGTGTGCAGGTGCAGGGGGCACAGCAGCGTGCCAGGGAAGCATGTAGGCACCTTTCAGATGGTGCTGTCAGGCATCATGTGACCAGCTGCTGGCAAGGCAGTTGCAGCTGTTCAATAGCCCTGCTCTCATGTACTACTGACTGATCCTGCTGCCAGCAGGAGCTTTACGCATGTTTGCAGCGATAGCCGCCTGCTGCTGTGCCTGCTGCTGCTATTCTGCAGATGCTCGGCACCGCAACCACCCCTGCCGTACACAATATCAAATAAGGACAGGTTCCTTGTCAACCGTCCCTCACCCTTGTACGCCACCAGTCGCTGCACCATGGTCTCCACCAGCTGCCGTGCAGGCGGCAGCGCCATCACAGCAGCGCCAGGCTCGCCGTGGATGCCCAGCCCCAGCTCAACCTCGCCACCACCCAACCTGCAGGGGTGACACACAAGCAAGGTGAGGCAGAGGGGTCCCCAGCCGTGCGAGGCAGCAGGGCACCCAGTGCACTGCACCAGCTAGCAGCAGGTGCCAAAAGCTGCCGCTCCAACTGCTGCAACTTGGCTCAGGCCGCTAGTGGTGCTTGGACTAATGCGTCAGGCAGTGCTGTCACAAGTCATCACTGCAGGGTTAAGACGCCAAGGTGAGGCAGGGCACCCAGTGCGCTGCACCCGCTGGCAGCAGGTGCCAAAAGCTGCTGCTGCATTCGCTGGAACCTGGCGCAGGCGGCTAGTGGAGTATAAACTAATGCGTCAGGCAGTGCTGCCGAGAGTCATTAGTGGTGTATGAGACTGCAGGACACCATGCACACTGTCACTGACTTCGGAAGCACACGTGAACAATGACAGGCCAAAAAAGGATTCTGACTGGCACAGACTGACGAAGGTTCCCATGCCGCTCGCACCTTGTGTTGGGTGGGTGGCCGGGCAGTGTGCAGCCGTGCAGTGCCACGCCCAGCGTAGCGCAGCGGCTGGCAACACTGCGTGCCAGCTCAGCCACAGCAGACAGCGGCGCACCAGCAGCTGCAGCAGCACCGGCAATCTGCAAGCACAGACATGCATGGCAGAGTAGGCATCAGCAACCGTGCACGACCAGCGCTAGCAACAGCTGCTTCGCCACACAGCTGCGTAGCTTTTAGCGCAGCGAACCGTGCTGCCAATGCTGCTGTACGTGCTGTGCTCTCCTTGGAGCTGCTGCACCCGCCACTCGCCACTACCCCATGCTGCACCAGTGCTGACACAGCCAAACAATCATTGGCACCTCCTGCTCAACGACGACTGTATGCACGTGATGACATGCGCATATTGCATTGTGCTGGATCCCGCCACACCTTGTGCACCAGCGCCGTGCCCGCCAGGCCGCGCCTGCCCGCCATGCGTGGCGTGTCGATGGCTGCATCCTCCCCCACCACCACCACCTCCACGCCCAGCCCCTCAGCCTTGGCCTGCTCAGCAGCCAGCCCAAAGTGCAGCCGGTCACCTGCAGCATGGCGACACGGGGGCGCCAGAGCATTTGGGCACCAGATGGCGGGTGATAGGTGTGGCTTGAGCAGTGTAACTGCCATACTGTCACATTACAGTAAGCAGCTTGGCCACATGGAGGTCCCACGCAATAGCATGCAGCAGCATGCCTTGCTTGTAAGCGGCTGAATGCAGTGAGTTCACTGCTGTGGTTGCTGGCTCAGGACAGCTTCGTGTGTGTGGCTGGGCACCAGGCAACTCTGCTGATACATGATGGACCACTGCCACGCTGTTGCTGGCTGTGGCGTCACCTGTGTAGTTCTTGATCACCAGCAGGCAGCCTGCTGGGCCTGTGACTGCGCGTATGGCTGCCAGCACTGCAGAGGTTGGTGGGGAGGCGAACACCTCGCCAGCCACTGCTGCTGTGAGCATGCCGCTGCCCACGTAGCCCACATGCGCAGGCTCATGACCGCTGCCGCCACCTGCATGCACAGCAGCAGCAGCAGCAGCACTGTGAAGACTGTACTAGCTGTAGTTCATGTGGCTGGCAGGTGGCACTGTTGCTGTGTTGCTGTGTGCTGCCCTAGGGGGCTGGTTTGGGCAACACCACCGTGGTGCGCATTGCAGCGGCAGCTGGTGCATCACTTTTGCAGGCGTCGAGAAGATCCTGAGACAGACATGGCCAGCCGCAGCCGCCACTCTGGGGTGACATATGCAGATGCAGCAGCTGGTGCCTATTGCTGTGCTGCCATTCAGCTGGGCAGTCGATGTGAGGTGCATCTCTACCGCGACTGCCGCTGCTGCTGCCGCTGCTGCTGTCGTACCTGATATGAGTGCCACCCTTGACTTGTCGTGTGCAGGGTCAAAAACAACCTGCAGCAGCGGCATCATCATCATAATTTTTTAGAGAGTGGAAGTTACACGTAGGCCGTTCGCCATCTCAGATGGCATGCACCACACAAAGTGAACGCAATCTTGCGCCAAAAATAATGTGCTTGGTGACTGCTGCCTGCTTATCCTGTTGCTGTTGCGGTGCTATTGCAGCTGAGTACCTTGCCATGCAACTTAAACATGTCTACAAGTCCAACTGGCATACTTGCAGTGCCTGCTTGAACTCTGCCTTGAGCTCTATGGGCACTCGTAGCAGGCCGCCTCTACTTCACACAGCTGCACGCTTTGCGACCACTAGTAGCAGTACTGGGCTGCCTCAGTGACACTGCCAGCCTTGCCAGACGCTGCTACAACCAGGCTCAGCAGCCGGTCATTCAGCTCATCAGGCTCACCTTGATGTCAGGAAAGCCGTCCAGGCGCCTCAGCTGTGGGTGGCTGGCCAGTAAGCCGTCTATGGCGTCAGTCACCACACTGCCAGCCTCGTTGATGAGCTTCTTGCTGCTGCTGCTGCTGCTGCTGCCGCTTGACATGATGCTGCAACTGCTGGAGAACGTCCGCGTTTGGTGTGTGATGCTGAGAGCACAGCAAGATGTGCCGTGCTGCCGGTGCCACTTGCTGTGATGGAATTGGGGCAGTACTGCTGCTGTAGCAGTGCAATCTGACGTCAACCTTGTGACCTGGGCTTTGTTACTTGCCGCGTTGGTCAGACCACGATACTTGCAGATGTCTGCGCTGGAAATGACACATTGCAGCGATTGCTGTGCAGGCAGAGCCCGCCAGCCGAGTGACGTGAGCATCCACACGAGCGATCGCTGGCTGGGCGATACCCGCGACACCCATTGGTGTTTCACACGGCGTTTTGTGTGAACAAGGAATCCTCAGCAGAAGTAGACCATCTTTCGAGCTTCCAGCTTGCAGCGTGCGCACTAACAGTCACTCTGCGTGCGTTGTAACCCCTTCCGTGGTAGCCAGCTCGATCTCATGTCCTTGAATTGACTGTTGGAAGGAATCTTGTTGTTCAAGTGTGTTTGGCAGCGAGGCATGTCACGACCCCAGTACAAACTTGAAGCAAGTCACCAACAGCAGAAAGGGACCGTACTTCGCTGCTTCGGCCATAGCAAGCTCAGGAATACCGCAGCGCGCCTGCTAATGGACGGAGTGGTGACCAGGGTGAGCTAAGCTGAGCATGCGGTGCCCCAGCAGCAGCGTGTGCAAGCAAACGTTGGAGCAGCGTGCATGCATGCAAATGCGCCTGGCCCTGCACACCTTAGCTCAGGCCGAGTGTGTTCGCAGGTGGGGCTGCAGCTGCTGCTGGAGCCAGCAAGCACAGCTTGGATAGCAAGAGGGGCATGGTGAGTGGCAGCAGCAGCACAGGTCACAACTGCTAGTCTGTCAGGCATGCCTCTGCTGCTGCTGCTTTTGCTGCTGTGCAACATCAACGTGCATTCAGACCCTGACGTCCACAAGCACTCAACCCTGGTTCAACAAATGATGTGCTATCAAAAGCAACGGTCATACACGGCGTCATACATGGCGTCATCAGCCGTGCTGCAGCCCTGCAGCAGCAGCAGCCTGCATGTTGCACCTGCTTACCTCGGAACTCGCTGCGCTGCTGCTGCTGCCACCCTGTCCTATGTATCCCTGCAGTGTTGCCACGGGCGCTGTGTACCCGGCCTACGCCACCTACAAGGCAGTGCTGACCCCCAAGCGGCCTCCCCCACCTGGCCGCAACGCAGCAGCAGCAGGCCTGGAGGCTGAGGCTGCACGCGAGGCGCTGCTCAAGTACTGGGCACTGTTTGGGCTCACATGCCTCGCTGAGCGGGTGCTGGAGCAGCACATAGACAGGTGCGCGTGGGTGTGTGTGTTGGTGGAGGCAGGCGCGGATGGGTAAAGGGGTAAGTTCAGCAAGCAGGCAGAGCCAGCCAGGCTGTTGGCTGCTGTGCAGCCGTAGCAAGTCACAGTGGCTTTGCAGCAGCCGGTGCAGCGTTCCCAGAGGCTGGTGGACAGGAGCTATAGGGTGCCACATGCACCAGAAGCAGTAGCATGTGCGTTGCGTGGAGTTTGGCCACTGCAAACACCTAGCATATGCTGCTGCTGCCTGCTGCAGGGCGTTCCCCTACTACCCACACGCCAAGCTGGCCTTCCTGCTGTGGCTGCAGCTGCACAACTCACACGTGAGGAACAGCAACAGCGCAGGTAGCCCACCCAGCCAGACAGCCAGCCAGCCAAAGGGGAACATGCATGCACCGTTGTTGCTTTCGGCTGTCTCTCATCGCTCTGCTCTGCATTACCGTGCTGCTCCGCAACCCTCTGCTCGGCCTGCTACCCGGGCCAAGTGCTCATGCAACTCCTCTGCTGTGACGCTGCTGCATTGTAATGTTGCCGCTGTGCAGGGTGCCAGCCTGCTGTTTGACCGCTACCTGGTGCCCCACCTCAGCCGCTACGAGCGCAAGCTGGACACTCTGCTGGAGGCGGGCGCGCAGCTGGCGGTGAGCATTTTGTGGGGGGGAAGGGGGGGGCTCTGCTGGGCTGTTGGCTGGTGGCGGCGGGCAGAGCACAGCATCATAGGTTGGAGGTTGTGTGCGGTTCGGTTGTGCATGTGGGTTTCTTCTTGAGTGAAGAGCTGTTGAAGGCACAAAGCCTCCACATGCAATATTGCATCAGTCAGTGGAGGCTGCAGTATACGGCAAGGTGCACAGCCCGGCAGTGCAGTGGCTGCTGCCCACCACACCATGACTGCTCTGCTGTTCGTGTGTGCAGGAAATGTTGTACTCCACAAACGCCGTGTGCACCTGCAGCTGAGCATGTGTTACATGTGCACACAAGATATGTGTATTGCGCTGCTGCCTTTCCACACCATGCTGTTGTGTCCATGTTCTTGCTCCTTTGCAGGAGATGTTCTACTCAACGTATGCCGGCCCCATCGGCTACATGCGGCGCGCCTTTGGCCTGGCAGCGACACAGATGGCTGCGCTGCTCAAGTGGCTGGCAACGCCTGACGACCCGCCAGAGCTCAACCAGCAGCAGCAGCAGCAGCAGCGGCAGCAACATGAGGCTGGTGTGGCAGGGCTGGGCAGCAATCTGAGGCGGCGTGGCGGAGGGGGTGTTTCAGGGTTGTAGTGGCACTGTGCTGTTCTAGCTGCGCATGTATGGGCGTTGCACAGGCTCACACCGACTTGAGGGTAGAGGGGACTTGGCCTGACGCAGCTGACATACTTGAATTGTTTGTATATGTGTTGTGGTGCATCAAATGCTGGGGCAGTTGGCTGGTTTTGCAACATTGGGAGTGCAGTGCATGCCGCGCGCGGCGCACTTGGTCCTTTGGTGCATGTGCATGCGAAGCTGTGTGCACCAGCTGCAAACAGTCTGTACAACAAGAGATCATAAACGTTTGCAGGGTATTGTGTGTACGCATGGCATCCGCACATTGTCTGAGCAGTCTGGAGTGCAGGTTGCAATGCTCTGCCCAAGGCGGGGCAACAGCTAGCTGTAGGTGCTGGTCACCAGTGTTACTGGCCAGCAGGTGTGCCTCAGTGTTTTGATTTAGGATTCTCCTTCTGCTGCAGAAAGCAGCACTCTGCAGCACAGAACTGCAGGGGCTCTGCATATGTGTACTCTCCATGCACACCCAAATTGTTGTACTGCTTCAACTGCCAGTTGTTATAAGCCAGCATGTTCCAAGGTCCCATCTTGGTGATGTTGCTGAGCCGCTACAGTGGCTGGTTTGACTTTTACTTCGAATTTCTGCTGAAGAGTACTCACATGTTGTCAAGACGTGTTTGCTTGCACATGTGGTTGTTTCACTCCTGCATTTGGCCTGCCATTTATATACTGCTCCATTCATGTGGTGCTCAGCTGAGTTTCATAGCCAGCCCGTCAGCAGGCTACTGAACATCTGCTGATGTAAATTGCGATAAGAGCAGTGTATGACGTGCGTGCTGCTGATATACGTTGCACGCATGCGGTGTCGCGCCTTTGCTCCAGTCACCAACCTCGACACCAGTAGAAGCATGGATCTGCTGCAAAGCGGATCTGTAAACCTAAAAAGGCTAGTACATAATGGATCAAGCAACCTCGGGTGGCGCTTACTACCACGCGCACTTCCCAGCAGCAGCATGAGCAGGAGCAGCAGCAGCAGCATGCTGTTTGTGTTTACTGGGCAGTCACCAGCACTGCAGCGAAGTGCCAGCCTTTGGCCATCCCAGCAAACGAGGCGCATGGATCAGCTACAGCACGTTCGTTGTGCTGCCAGCAAGGCCAGCGGCAAGGCCAGGACTGTGTACAGGTGCAGGGAGTGCGGCGAAGGTGAGTGGCATAGCAGGCATTCAACGACCCTACCTTACTGGCTGTTTTGGAGACACTGAAAGTTCAAGTCAGCTTTGAAGTGGATGGCAGTAGTCAAATGTGCGACGCATGGTCAACACCGTACATCATGCAGCAAACCGCTTGCCTCACTCATGCATTGAGGTGACCTCCTAGCTAGCCCTGGCAACTGCACAATTGCTTCTAGCTGCCGCAAACCTGCAGTGCAAACACGCGTTGTGCTTCATGTATGTGTTGCAGAGTTCAGCCAGTGGACGGGACAGTGCCGCAGCTGCAAGCAGTGGAACAGCCTGGAGGAGGTGACGCTGCTGCCTGAGCCACCCGCTGCTGCAGCATCAGGCGCGGGCGCAGCAGCAAAGCTCTTCAGAGGCAGCGCAGCAGCTGGACCCAGGGCCAGTAGCAGCAGCAGCAGGCGGGGAGTAGCCAGCAGAGACACTGCAGCAGCAGGCAGCGCCACATATGACGATGTGTATGCAGATGATATGACAGGTCCAGTTGACTTTTCTGGACCAGAGTTCGACTCGTTTGACGAAAGCAGCGTAATGTATGACAGGCTACAGCAGTACGGCAGCAGTAACGGCAGCAGCAGGGGCGCTGGCCGGCTGGCGTGGAACGGCGGCTGGATCACCCCAGATGATGCAGCGCCAGCAGTGCCGCAGCGGCTGTCGGACATAACGGCTGGTGCTGCGCAGCTGCGGCTGCCGCTGCTTGGTGCGACTGGCGCTGAGGTGTCGCGTGTGCTGGGTGGTGGGCTGGTTCCTGGCAGCCTGGTGCTGGTTGGGGGTGAGCCCGGCATGGGCAAGTCGACGCTGCTGCTGCAGGTGGCAGGGCTGGTGGCACATGCCTGCAGCAGCGGGCACGACGGCAGTGCCACAGTTGAGCAGCAGCAGCAGCAGGAAGGGGCACCTTCCAACACAGCAGCAGTAGCAGATGGAAAGGACGGGCATGTTGCATCCAGCAGTGATGAGGAAGATGACCTTCCTCTTGCTGCTCGCATGGCAGCAGCAGTAGCAGCAGCAGCAGCAGCAGCAGGCAACGGGGGCAGCAGCAGCGCTGGTGCAGGCCATGACATGGATGGCAGCAGCATCTTTGAGTCCAGCAGCACCAGCTGGCTTGATGAGGCTGCTGCTGCTGCTGCTGGTGGTGGCGTGCTGCTGCCTCCCAACTTCCAGGGGCGGCCTGTGCTGTACGTGACTGCAGAGGAGAGCAGGGACCAGGTGCGGCTTATGCTGGTGCAGCAGTGAAGGCAGCACCACATGCACACATATGTGTTGAATAGTCAGGTAGGGGGCGTACTAATCCAGTGCTGAAGCCCTGGGCACACACGTCCTCTCAAGCGCTAAATTACGCGGGCTTTTGCCCCAGCATAGCTCACTCACTCACTGTTGAATAGTGTTATGGCGATGCATCACTGGTGGTTTGCTGGCATCCGCTGCCTGCCTGTGACACTACAGCTCGTTGCGTACCCCTGCAATGCATGACCAGCTACAATCACTCTGCTGTACACTGTGGTGTCTTGTGCCAGGTATGGGAGCGTGCACGGCGCCTGGGCCTGCTGCAACCCTTCGTAAGTAGCAGCAGCGGTGCTGATGATGCAGCTGGCGGCGCTCCTCCCGACGTGCGCCTGCTAGTTGAGAACCGTGTGGAGAGCATTGCTGCTGCCATTGTGCAGCTGGCTCCTGCTGCAGTGGTGGTGGACAGCATCCAGACGGTGGCGCTGCGTGACCTGCCCGCACGCCCTGGCAGCATCACCCAGGTGGGGCGGGGGGAGGGAGGAGGGAGTTGCTACTGATGTCGCTGCTTGTGGGGCAGCACGGGGGAAGGGCGGGGGCTGCTGGTTGCATCCTGTGCAGCCGCGTCGCCTCTTGCTCCTCTGCAGGAGAAGGGTCTGCATGAAAAAGCCTGTTTGCGGGGTGCCTGCTGACCATGGTTGCTAGCCATAGCTGCGCATGTGTGCACGCATACCAGTATGATGCTTATGAGTTTGCTGTGCACCCTGCTGCGTGTGCTGCTGCAGGTGCGTGAGTCTGCCAACTGCCTGCTGCACGTGGCCAAGCAGATGGGCTGCGCCACCTTCCTGGTAGGGGGGGGGCGCAGCAGCTGTGTTTCTTTCATATCTGGAAGCTGTATGTCTGGCAGCAACATGCTCCACCTTTGTGTACGTACTGGATCTGCGTAGGTATTGGGTCTGACAATGCAGTAACTGTCAAACAACACTCCCCTGTTTGCCCCGCCCTGTGCCATGCTTGCCATACCCGCCCTTGCCACACCTTGCTGAAAGATGCCGCGTCCCGCCGCCCCATGCGCCACTGGCTGTGCTGCAGGTTGGCCACGTGACCAAGTCTGGCGAGGTGGCTGGCCCCAAGCACCTTGAGCACCTGGTAGACGTGGTGCTGTACCTGCAGGGGGCTGCGGGGGGGGGGGGAAGCGCGCGCCAGGGGGGGCTGCGCCTGCTGCGAGCAGCAAAGAACAGGCACGGGCGTGTGGGTGAGTGACTGGCTTGCGTGCTTCGCTGTACCAGCCTGAGGCTTGGTGCTAGCCAGCTGACCATTATGACGTTGCATGTGAGTGTGGTGGCTGCCTGTGCTGCAGTCTTTGAGGCCCCTGCTGCCAGAGTACTTGTGCCATGCATGCTGTGTCTTCCATTTTATGGCTGCGACAAGTTGCTTGCTGCTGCCGCCGCCGCTTCAGGTGAGGTGGGGCTGTTTGAGATGAAGGGGGGCGGCCTCAGCGCAGTGAAGGACGCAGCAGCGCTGTTCCTGCCCTCCACGTCAGCAGCGGCAGAGGCAGCAAGGGACCCCAGCAGCAGCAGCGGCAGCAGGCAGCTGGTGGGCACCGCCATAGGCGTCATGCTGGACGGCATACGGCCGTTGCCGCTGGAGATCCAGGCACTTGCAATGCCGCGGCTGCAGGATAGCGCAGCTGGCAGTGCTGGCGGTGACGATGCTGACAGCGATGACAGTTATAACAGCGTTACAGACGATGGTGGTAGCGAGTTCGATGAAGGGGCAGATGAGCAAACTCTAGATGATGATTTTGAGTCCAGTGGGTTTAGCAATGACGACAATGATGACTCAGATTCAGGATTTGACCGATTCGACGGGCCAGTGGCACGCAGCAGGGGTCGCGGCCGTGTGGACGTGTCTGGTGAGTCTCGTGAGCTGGCCCCGCTGTACCGGCACTACGTGGGGCTTGTGGACAAGCCGCGCATGGCAATGCTGCTGGAGCTGCTGTCAAAGTACACCCCCATCAAGGTGAGCAGTACAGGGGGCAGCACGCATGCGCGCTAACACCCTGCTACTGCTGTCGGCTGCAAACGTTTTGGCGGCCGCTTGCTGCTGGTAAAGACGTGTTACCTGGCATTGCTGTTTGTGCCGCTGCAACCCTCATTGACACCATATACACTTCAAGTTCGAGTGCAACGCACCGTGCAACATACAGCGCTGCATGCTTTGATGACTGACTCGACACTCTTTGTGAGCTGCTTCTTCCATTCATGTCGTGTTGCTGCTTCCTGACCTGCGCCTCCTGCCCGCTGCTGTCAGAGCCACCTGTACAACCTGTGCCTCAACGTGGTGTCGGGCATCCGCATCCCTCCCGGTGAGACCAGCACCGACTTGGCAGTGCTGGCAGCCGTTGCCAGCAGCGTGGCCAATGTGCCGCTGCCCCCCGGCACTGCGCTGCTGGGTGAGGTGGGGCTGGCCGGGGAGCTGCGCGCGGTGGCAAACCTGGAGGTGAGGCGCACGGCGTGGCTGGGCAGGGGATGCAAGGATATATGGCGTTATTTGATTTAAAGATTGTGAGGTAGTAGAACAGGATTGAGCAGCACGGCGTGGCTGTGAGAGGGTGGGGGGCTGGGGGCAGGGGGCTGGGAGTGTATGATGCGCATTGTTGGATTCAGGGTTGCAAGGGTTGGACTGCCGTGAGCTGCGCGAGGCGGCCGACCCTGGGCCTGCATAGGAGGGGGGCTGGGGCCTGTTGATGGATGCTTTGATAGGGACTGTTGCTGTGTTGGGTGTGGTTCATATAACGAGCATGCTGGTGGACTTCTGCGCAACAGACCTGCAAAGCTGTGACACATTACTTTGCTCTCCGTCATGTTTCATCTACCATGAATTGCAACAAAGTGAACCAACAATCTCTGCTGCTGCTGCTGCTGCTGCTGCTGCTGCTGCTGCTGCTGGGTTGCCGCTGTCCATCGTTCATGTCTTCCTCAGCTGCGGCTGCTGGAGCTGTCCAAGCTGGGCTTCAGCGCTGCTGTGGTGCCCGCTGCTGGCGGCCCACTGGCGCTGAGCCCGGGCGAGCTGGGCGGCATGGACGTCAGCAGGCAGCACAGCCTGGGGGGCGCGCTGCAGCAGCTATTCGGGGAGGAGACGCTGCGCAGGGCAGGCTGGTACAGGAAGAAGCAACAGGAGGGTGAGGTGGGCAGGGAGGTGGGTGGAGGCAGGGCCAGTGGCCGCAGCAGGCGGCAGAGCAGGAGTACAACCAGTAGCAGTGGTGATGGTGGCGTGGGTCAGGACAGAGAGCAACGGCGCACACGTGGCAACAGGCGGCGATAGTGGTGCACAGCAATATGATGTGCTGGTTGCTGGAATAGGCCTGCAGCAGCTTGACATCTGTTGTGCTGTGGGTTGCAGGAACATCATTGACTGGCCGCACAGTGTGCATGCTGACAATGCGTTGATGCTATGGCTTGCTTGAAAGGGTAACATGACGATGCCATCATGATGCTCCTCATGCAAATTGTCGAGGTGGGGGCCAGTGGGGCTTACTGATGCAGGGATTGGGGGGGCACAACGGTCGCGGTTGAGTATAGGCGATTGGTAACCGTAACCGTGCCATGATGGCATGATGACACTGATGCATGGGTGGGGCCCCCACCCGGGGTGGGCATGCAACGGCCCCGTACAATGGCCTCAGGCATGATGCAATCTGTCTCGAGGTGATGACATGCTCTGCTTTACTTGCGTCCATGCGCCTTCAAGTACCGCAACATTCTTTACATGCTCTGCCGCAGGTGCAGATACTAATATATGATGCCGGGCCGGCAGCATCCTTTCACATCTAGTCAGCAATGCTTTCACAACATGCTGGACGGCTTGCCTGCATGGACAGCCCACTTGGAGTACCAGGATCCTCTCCGGAGAGCTTGAGCGGGCGCTCCTGGTCAAGCATTGCATGAAGGTATGATGTTGCTTTTACCTGGAGTCCAGGATCCGCCCAACACGTTCACTTCACATGCTTTCTTCTAAACATCCTGTAAAAATCACATCGGATCCGATCTGGACGGTCCTTCCCTCACAGGGTTCTGTTGACGGTTCTCTACAAAACAGATCTGTTCCACTTCATCAGCATGAGCAAAATATTCAATACCTGTAATGTTTACAAGGAGGGCTGCAGCAGCAAGCATCCTTGCACAAGCACCAGAGCATTCCTTACAAGCATGTGCGCCATCAGCGGCGCCTTGCCACTTTGGCAGCCTGCCATGTGGCATATGCATCTGCTTGCTTGTAAATGCAAAAAAAATCAGCCAAAGTGCTGTTGCTTTTACATGCATGATGCAAACCAGCTGCGGAGCCTCCCGGGGGTCTGGAGTATGATGCTGTTACGTGCTTGCCAAGCATGACGACATTGTAAGCCACTTCAGTCCTGCACATATCCTAACTGAGCCTTGAAATGTGGTGTACATGCGCATGATGTGCGGCACAATCATTGGATCTCGGCAATCTAGTGGCCATAAACAAGGGGTTCAGCACAGCAAATTTCACCTCTGCTCATTATTATCAATTCATTCAAGCCACAGCATCGACGCCATCAGCCTCGCGCCCCACAGGGGCGGAAGAAACAGGGAGCACATCTCGTCAGACTTTCCGGGGCCATTGCCCGACTATTTACCAGAGTGCACGTGGCGTTGCACTTGATCATCCGATGATCAGTCATCATGCTGCACGGTGCAGCCATGAACCACCCCGCTGTAACACGCCTGCTGGCGATGCATTATACATGGTCCCTGATGCGACTCGGCTTGAAGGGCTTGAACCAGTCGTCAGGGTGCAGGTTGGCAGTGTCCAACATCTGCGTCACGCCACTGGGGTGAATCAGCTGCACGGCAACATGGCAGTTGTACACAGTCACAAGCACAGCAGTGCAGGCAGCAGGAGCAAGCAGGTATTAGGGTGGCGCCCATAAGAAACTGAATATTACGAAGAAAGAACAATAGGGTGTGGCTATGTAGTCACACTGCTATCATGACATGTTATCCTTGTTTACAGATCAGTAGAAACCTTGGATTGGCATGGCCAGTGTGGGCGCCTGCTGGGAGTCTGCAAATTAAACCCAAAGGAGCGACCTGTTTTCAACCGCATTACAGAATTTTCGTGATTCTGCCTGCACGCATGCACTGCTGCATTACCTCCGGCAAGTCGAACAGCATCAGCACGTCATGGTCCTGGAACGCGGCTTCTGACACGAGGCTGAAGTTCTCATCCAGTGTGCTGTGGCAGGCGGTCAATTGTGTTCTCGCCTGCGCCTTCTCCATCGTGCTCAGACGCCTCTGCCATCTTGATGATCATGTGCAGTGCAAACTCCTCAGCTGCATGCACAGCAGTAAATGGCAGCAGCACGAAGTCACGGGGGGCGGGGGCGGCAGGGGCAATGGCGCAGCAAGTAATGCAGCAATGTGATGGCTGAAATTTGTTACTCTGGTAGTATCATATGCTGTTGAGCATTGCATGCTGTTGCACAGCAACAAGACGCCAGGCTAAAGCAAGCATGATGGGCAACGTAAACTTTGCGCCAGTGGCCAGCAGGTACAAGTTGCAGGCGCATCACAGACGCCAACCGCAGCAGTACTGTGCCGCATCACCCAGCCACGCAACTGTCACAGCAAGTTCAACTTGAACCAGTGACTTGCTTGTACCTGTGCAGTTGGGGTTGGGCTGCAGCCCCTTCTCCAGCCGCTTGACCAGCCGCATCGCTGCCCGCTCGTATGCATCCATCCACTGCCTGCGCCGCGCAAAGGGCTGCACCACTGCAGGCATGTCATCAATGGCCAGGGGCGGATCCTCCCTGCAGGTGTCCACGTAGCCACAGCCTGCATAGAACAGCCTGCAGGCCATGCGGGGGCTCAGCCAGAAGCCATGGCCATCGACTTGGTCATCTGCTGCCTGCAGTGCACACCTGCAGCCAGTCGTTTGCCAAGCAAGACAGCAGCAGTGATTGAGGGGTGAGGGTTTGCAATCAATTAATTACAGTAGACATAGGATGTGACGGCGCATCTTCATGTTCCCAAATTGAATGTCGACACAGGCATGGAGATGCAGCGCTTTGATGGTTGCAATACTAATACGGAACCTGCTGTGTTGACTGTGTACACGACGGCACTGATCATCGTTCACAAAACACACAGCAGCACACATGCTGTCGTACAGATGGGTTGTGCGCCAAGCGTGAATTGGCCACCGTTGCACAGAGATTGTCACAGCATGCGCTGTACTTGCTGGCTGCGGCTCAGAGCAGGCACGGGGGCAGGCTTTAGGATGGCCCCTGGATGCAAGGTGCACAAGCGCATAAGGGCGTGTGTAGTACACCACAGGATCGTTATCAGTGTCCTAAGAACTTGTTGGCTGCAGCAGGGACAGAAGCCAGCTCAGGCTGCTGGCTCACCTGCACCGCTGTGGCGGCCTGGTCAACCTGCTGTGAAGCAGGGATGGGGAACAATGCAGCCCAGTCTGGCCTGACATCTTCCCCTGCAGGACTTTGCACATGCATGTTTGTGAAACATAGCTGGCAGAGCCGGTTGGCGGCAGGCATAATATCACCTTCAGCTTGGATGCTAGTGATGTGCTCCAGTCGCATCAGTGCGCACAGTTGGGCTTGTTTGAACAGCTGCTGCCCAGCTGCTGATCAAACTGCCAGTTGTGTAAGAATGCAGGAGCCTACTCTCACCTGGCCAGCGTACACGTGGGCCACCATATTCATATCTGCTTCTTGGCATGATGATGCTGGAGGGGCTCAGCAGCGGCTGACAACAACTTGAGGCCCCTGCCCAAACAGTGCTGCTGCTGCTGCTGCTTGCGTGACTTGTAGGCGCCCCGAGCCTGTCTGATCAAGTGGTAGTGTGGTAAGATACCGATTGTAATTGTTACAAGGAAAGGCAGACCTGAGGCAGCTTTGCGCGACGTTTTCGGAATCCGGATGTGTGCGAAGTGTAGAGGTCCTCGTTGCCAGTCGAGAAGCACAACGACAGCGAGTGCCGTGACCAAGTTGCATTCAAAGTTAACGCTTTACCTGCTCTCCTTGCGGCACATTCCATGTCAGTCACTGGCACACTGTCACGGTACCGTGTGCCACCGGTAGTGACGTGGTGACATACCCGGTGCACGAAATCAAGTGCCAAACAAGAAAATGGGCCCATTCTTCCATTCAGCACGCTGATGAGGCTTTGCCCTCCCGTGCCCCCTATAAAGTGAAAATTGTGGTCTCTTTTCTAGTGACAGCTGTAACCACAACGTTGTGGAAGGCTGCACATGCATGCAAGGCTGTCTTGACCCTGGTACTGCGCCGCTGGTAGTACTGTTGAACATTCACATCAAAGCTGTCCAGAGCCAATAGCTGCGGGGGCACCAACCGGATGTGACCTTCCCAGGAGATTACGCGCCAACTTGGCTGAGTGACTGTTGCCGTTGCAGGGGGCCTGATCAGTCCTTTATGAAGGCTTCAGTCCACATCAGTCTGCAGGCTAGTGCACGGCTGGACTTGTGCTCTGTCGGTGGCTGAGCATCCTGCATGCATGTTTAGTTTGCAGCATACAGCATAGCGCTGATCGTGCAGGGAGGGTTAGGATTTTGAAGGACAGCAGCGCACAGTGGTAAGCAGCAGAATGGCTGGTGGTTTTACATATGAGTAGTGTGAGGTGTGAAGTGGTTCAAACACGTGCCGTGACTTGACAAGCACTCGACAGCAGTACTAAGTACCATTTACCTACCAGCAGGAACTCGCAGGGCTAGGAGCAGAGGTGTCAAACGCTAGTATAAGTGAACGTATTTCTGATGCACCATTAGATGCATAGCAAAAATAGAGGCTGCAGGCGCTGGCATGTCGGGGAAGTCTGCTGCAACCTGGAAGACGGTCAGCACCCTCGAATGGAAAAAGGTGAGCACCTGACTTCATCGGGACCTCCTTACGCCTTCTTCAAGACTTCATCTCACTACTGTTTGCTGTCTGTGCCTGCAGAAGCAGAAGGCTCCAGCGGAGCCGAAGGGATTTGGCGCTATTTTGGGCGAAGCAGCAGACTTGGTGGTGGACAAGTGGACAGCAGCAGGCGCACTTATGCCGGCCTACAGCTCAAGACTCAGTGAGATCCAGATCCAGGATGAGGCCTACATCCACCAGCAGCTGGTGAAGCCAGAAGAGAGTGAGTAGCACAAAGACCATCAGCCTGACATGCTGCGTGCTGCAAGCATACATCAGCAACTACGGTACTGGAAGTGCACATGAATTAATGCTGCAGTCATATACATGTCATGCGGTGCAGCAACACCAGCTCGTCAGGCACATCCTCTGCCTGCACATCCTGCTGAGTACAGGCAAAATCAAGCGGGGGTTGCAGCGCCTGATATCCTTGGGCAAAAGCAAGTCTGGCAAGGGTGTGCGCGTCTTGCGGCCTGGCGGCGGTTCGTCCCGCAAAGTCCGCTTCAACGAGGACCAGCACAGCAGCAAGTCAGCAGCAGGGCAACAGCAGCCTGGGCCAGCAGGCACGGCAGCAGCTGGTGTTGGGGCCTTGAAGGGCAGCAGTATCAACAAGAAGACAGCAGCAGCGCCTGGCGCACTCAAACCCGGCTTGCGCTTTGCCGACCAAACCGCGGCAGTAGCAACCAGCGGTGCAGCAGCAGGTTCAAAAGATTTTGGGTTGCAGGCTGCGAATGCTGGCAGTAGCCAGTCCAGTGGTGAACATCCTTTAGGTGCTCACAACACCAGCAACAGCAATGGCAGCAAGCCATCTTTGTCGTTTCAGCTGCAGCAGCCCAGCAGCAGTAGCGCTGGCAGCTCAGGATGCCCAGCATCATCTATCTACACAAGCAGCAGTCGTCCCACGCATGCCAGTGGCAGCGGCGCTCGTGGCAGCAGCGGTGACGGCAGCACAGCTAGCATGATGGCTGTGTACCTGCAGCAGCAGCCGCCTCAGACACCGTCCTTTGCTGCTGGCAGCACAAGCGGCAACTGGGAGGGCCTCAGCAGGACAGATCTGGCAGGTGGGCAAAGCTCGTTTGCAGTTAACGCCTGCCAAATTATGCCCTGCCTTCCTTGGTGCGCTGCAGCCTGCTGCAGGTCTCAAGTGCTTGTGCAAGTACCGTTCATGAAGCTGGTCCACCAGTAACTATATGCAGCAATCAGGGCCTGCCCATCTAGACAAATAAGTGGCAGCTGCACCTTGGAGGATTGCTAAGAGCTGACTGACCCCTCCAAACTGCCTGCGCGTCTGTGTGCAGATAAGCAGCTGCAACGTCTGCGCACCACCATGGCCCCACCAGCCACCCCACCACCACCACCAGCAGCAGCAGCCGTAGCTGAGCAGTTGGACTCCCCCTTGGGCTGTGGCTACAGGCCACTGGCCATTCCTGAGGAGACCTTTGAGCGCTGGAGCAGTGTAGCAGGCGGCGGCAACGCCACTGCGGGCAGCAGCAGGCAGGCGCGCATGTCCCTGGACATGGCACCTGTGCCTACTAACACGGCGGCTGCCGCAGCCAGCAGCGCCGGTGCTGGTGGTGCACGCTTCAGTGCACGCAGGGGCTCCGACACGGGCTCTGCACCAGCAGTGCAGCCTGATGCAGGCCAGGTGAGCTGGCTATGACCAAGTCTCTTCATGTGCGCTGATTTTGATCTGGGCATTTAATGTGCATTCAATGTGCCGCATCTCTAGGCTAGAAGCATACCACTCGTGCAGCCTCAGCAGTGGGTGCAATAGCCATTAGACGTTTGCATCACTAGCACCAACACCAGCACCCACGTAAGAACCTGCATTCACTTTGCTGCTGAACTGAGGCCAATAATTGTTGCTGCATGTAATGCTTTCTGCGCAGGGCGCTGCACAGATGGGCCGCAGGAGCAGCAGGGACATCAGCCTACCCCTGCAGTTGGCTGGCAGCAACAGCTCGCCCGACCTTGTTGCAGCCGCAGGCGCTTCTGCTGCAGGCGGCAGCGCAAGCAGCTCCCGCCCTTCAGCTGATGCCAACAACAGCAAGCAGCGGCGCACCAACGACTACTTGGGTGAGTCCCCATGTCTGACTTTGTCGCGTGTTGGTTGCACTGCAGTGTCTGCCTGCAGCTGTGTGTGGGTGTCACTCTTCCGATGCTCAAGCTGCACAGCAGCTACCTTGATTGGCGTGCTAAATTCACCCTGCCTGCTCCTTCCTGCCCCCGCAGCGTCCTTGAGCAGCATAGAGGCGTCACTGCACCCAGCCAGACGCAGTGCTGGCCGTGCCGGCTCGCCCAGCAACACGCCAGGCTCGGGCGGCAGTGGGTCACCCAGTCAGCGCCCCAGCAGCCCGCGCGGCAGGCACAGCAGCAGCAGCATCACCGCAGCGCCACACACGCCTGCAGCAGGTAGCAGTGCTGCGCTAGCTCGTGGCAGCAAGGCAGCACGCAGCAGCAGCTTGCCTGATGGGCAGCAGCTGGCGCAGCAGCAGCAACGCTCAGCCAGTCCCTTCAAGGGTGGTGCAGCTGCTGGTGGTGCCGGTGTGCTTGGCAGCAGCACTGCCGCCTCAGCAAGCGCAGGTGGCTCTGGCAGGAGCAGCAGGCCCAGCAGCACACTCAGGGGCAGCAGGATGTCACATGATGCCACCAGCAGTGCAGGCCGTGCAGCTGTGACGAATGCACCAGGCGGTGGTGCCAAGGGCGGAGGCAACAGCAGCCCCGGCACCACTGGCAGCAGGAGCGGCAGCGGCATGCTTGACGACCACCAGCAGCGGCGCAGCAGCGCAAGTGCTGCCTCCGTTGCTATGACCAGGAAGAGCAGCAGCAGCCTGCTGCACCTGCCTGTCATCACCAAGCAAGCTGCTAGCCAGAAGACACCAGGCAGCAGCAGCACAGCAGCCTCAAAGTAAGCGAGCCACGTCGTAGCAGCAGCAGGTTCAGGGCCGTGATGGGGTGAGATTTTCATAACAGCGTCTGATTAGAGAACTGCAGCAGACGTATGGTTGTCGCTGTGGCGGTGGTTGACCAAACATGGTGCATGATGCATCCTCATTGTGCAGTGATCTCAGCAGGTTGTTGGCTTTCAAGCGCGTAGGTTTGAAAGCTGTTCAGTGCAGGTGCAGGGCGTGTGCACACGTGCCGAAAGTGAGCTGCACAGCCGTATTTCATATATCTTTTGGCCGAAGCAACACCTGCAGGTAGTACCTGCTGTGGCAGGGGTGCACTGCTGGCCAGCCGGCCCCTGCACAGCCATTTCATGCATGCATCACGCTGTGGTAGATTCATGTGCGCAGTGTTCCAGAGCATTTGCTGTAGGTCTGCATGGGAGGGGAACACAATCCTCAGGCAGCTTGCAAGACCTTGGTGCTGCGGTTCGTTGTGTGTGATTGACTGCAGGCCTGTTAGCTTGGTGTTCACACTGTTAGCCTCTTCAAAGCCGGCAGCTGCGCCTTGCAAGAGGTGGTGTTGCTGGCACGAGCTGGCATGTCTTTTGATGCACGTATCGTGTCTGCAGACCAACATATTCTCGCTCAGGGTGTCACAGTGACGGAGGCAAGCCAGATGTTCTTGATCTGCTGTGCTTCCTGTCTGCTGTGAGTGGAACCAGCCTGGGGTGTCAGATTGTAGAGGCAGAGTTTGTTGTTAGCAGTTGTTACACCTGAAAGAACGTGATGATTGAGCGGGTCGTACTTTCATAGGCAGGTGTGATTGGTGTTCGATGGTGCCAGCTCAAACATGTTTGGAGGCCAGGCATGCATGGCAGGGGGCTGGCTGGAGGCTGCACTGATGTGTCCGGCTGCTGCTTGGAATCAAGCCAAAATTGTGTGTCGTGGACAGGTGGGAGGCCTTGATGCAGGCGCAATGAGCTGCTGCACTGGTGGCACACTGTACATGTGGGCCAAGACACTGGGCATGAGAGCGAGCCTGAGTCAAGCCTGACCAGGCTTGTATTTGATGTGATGTGCATGTGTTCATGCCAGGTGCAAGCCAACAGTGCATGCAGCTGTGATGTGAACATCACCTGTGTTGTGCAAGGCACCGTGCCTTAATTGTTGTATCAGGCACAGTGCCTTCATTGTGCCACTGCCATTGTCCTGCTTTCCAAGCAACACTGTTGCTAAGTTCAGGTCTCTGCACAATGTGCAGAGGCCAGCCCAAGGTGCTGTGTGTTGACGTGGGGCTGCTGCCAGTACACCCGGGTTTGTGGTCCACTTATGTGCTCTGCAAGGGCGCCTACTACTTTATGTGCCTGCGGGCTTTGCAGCGTGACCCACATGCGGCGATATGCCTTTTGATGATAGGTTCAACTCATCGGATGAAGTTGTTGTGTGCAGCTCACCATGTGAAGAGCAGGGCCGCACATGCAGCTAGTGTCCTCTCTTCTTCCATGGCAGCTGTGCAAATCAGCATGTTGTTATTCGCCATTTGGACCAAGTTGTGCTGAGCTTGACAGTGGTCATTCCATGGCGCTGCCTTGAGAGGCACTACTTGCTGTCGTTTGTGGTGACCGGCAGTTCCAATGCAGCCAAGCATGGTGTTGAAGCAGGTTTGGAGTCACTGTACATCACCAAGTCACCCAATCAGGCCACAGCCACAGCCCGGCATCTGCCAGCAATTGGTCAACTTACATCCTGCCTGGCACCAATGGATTTAATGCAGCTCGCTGAGCTGCAGCTGGCTGGCTCATGTGCATGGCGGGAATGCATGGTACAGTGTGACAGGAGTGCAGATCCCATATATCATGCAAGCGCAGGCTGCGTGGACGTGATCAACGCCTGATTATTATTGTGTAGTGCAGCCTTTGCGTCCTTTGTTCGACGGGCAGGAATAGTAGTCCATGAGTGTATGAACAGCTTTCACTGGTCACCGTACGGCACTTGGTGTTGAGCAGTAGCAGATTGCCCTTGCATTTTGATGCTCCAATTGAGTGCACAGCATATGTGCAGCACTTGGCCCCTGGTGGGCTCTTTGCTGGAAAGAACTGCCGGAAGATACACTTGGGCCTTCCAGCCTGGGCCTGATCCCCCATTGTTTACACAACACTCGCAACATCATGTTTGAATGGGTAACATAATACTATTATCCATCATAATATGATGATGATGACAACACTCACAACATCGTGCCATGATGGCATGATGAAGCTTCCAACTAGCCCAGCACTGCCGCCAGGACAAGCCACTTGTGACTTGGTACACCATGCACCAACTCACAAATGCACGGCATGCACCTGCGAACATTAAGTATGAACTGCGATGCGTCTTCCCATGTGACGATCACAGAATGTGATGCCCGAAGTTCCAACTCTACTCGTGCCACCAACAGACCACATCAGGCCAGCCCTTCATATTATAATGCTCTACACATGTGAGTACAGCAGCAACCAGTTCAACCAACTCTTGAATGGTGGTTGCGTGAAGTCCACAGTACTACTGTGGTACTGGGCAGCGCTTGCACCGTACTGTTCACCATCAGCAGGGCTACAACAGTCAGCGGCCTTTCAGGTTGCCACCAGGAAACGTGGCTGCGTGGAGGCTTGCTCAACGGGTCCGCAGCGCCACCGCGGACAATGCCATTCACGTCCAACCACCAACGCCTTCATCACGACGTCAGGCGTATGCTTGGGCTGCCTGCTGTGCTGCTGTACACCTGCTCCATGGCCTGGTCGCCGAATGCTTGCGCCAGGCGCCCTGCTGCTGCCTCACGGCGTGGGAAGTTGCGCCAGGCTGCACTGAAGGCTGCCATGTCAGACAGCAGCTGCAGGCAGAACAGCAGGCAATGCAGCAGCAGCACTGTTCACCAAAGTTATCAGCGGTAGCTGATAACGAAGCTTATTATTGTTCAGCAGCCACCAACATGAGTGCTAAGCAAAGCCTGCAACAGTGCACTCTGTATGTGTCAGAACTGGTCGAAAATGCCATGATTCATGCAGTGCAGCACACCATGGTTGAAAACAGAGCCACGTTCGTCCATGCAGCAAGTGGACACAGCTAGCAGCAGTGTGCCATGCTGTCGCGCCGACGCAATCCCCGCTCTTTCAGCACTCACATTCTGCACCTCCGTGCTGTTTGTTGTGACTGCGCCAGGCCCTGCTGCCGCCTCCAGTGCAGCTGGCGATGCCGCACTGTTGGTGCCACCAGCCGCCAGCCATGACAGCCAGATGCCCACTGCGTCAGAAACAGTGCTCCTGCATGACGCATTGACGGCCAGACAATACAACGTGGCAAGCAGAGTTGGTGCCTGAGCCCTGCACATTTAAATACTTGGTTGACATTACTGATCACTCTGCAGGCTCATTACCAGTAGCCGGCATGGCAAGCAGGCCAAGACAGTCCCTCACAGATCTGTTCATCATTCTAGAATGCACTGCTGCCAAAGCTGCAAAGTGCAGTGTGCAAGTCTGCAGGCGCTGCACGTTTGCGAACTCACTCAGCAGTGCCAAGGCAACAGTTTGAATGACTTAAAAACCATGCACAAGCAGCCCCTGTGACAGTTGTGAAGTTGCTGCTACTGCTGTTGCCTCACCTGGCGGCAGCAAACCCTTGGGCAGTGGTGTTCATCTGCACACACATTCGTCACAGATGAGCGAGCACCACAGACAGCTGAGCCGCCGTTGCACCACCCCCCGCATATGCATGCAGCACGCATCGCCTGTTGCTGACAGAACACTTACAAACCTGGCAAGACCGCCCTGCTGGCTGTCTTCTGCTCACCCAACACTCCTGGCAACAGCGTGCGTAGGGAACCTAAGCATGTGATGTTTGGCGTAAATCAGGTGCAGCTGGCAGCATCAACAGCACCCGTGCGCAGTTGTAAAGCTGCAGGCAGCGACCAACAAGGATTCACAACCTTGACCCCAGCGCAGGCCTAGGGTGCTGCAGGTTATGAACTGCCAGGCAATGCGTCACAACATGCTCCAGAAAATGCCCCCCTCACCCAGAAGAGGATGGCGGTGGCGCTGAACACGCGCACGTGCAGCGAGGGCGACACAAAGCGGGTGAAGCCGGGCGTGGCTGCTGCACGCGCCTCAAGCGCACGCCAGCTGATGTTGGCGCCAGGTGGGGTGCTGCCAGGCCTGTGAGGCGGCGCGCTGTTGTAGTAGCGCTCCAAGTAGGCCGGGTACAGCTCCTGCGGCATGGGGTAAAGACAGTGAAGAAGGTGCACCAGCACCACAATGGTAATCAGCAGATGAGTGTGTGGGCACTGCCTTACGAGTCACGAACACTCCCGTGGTGTGTATGCTGCTGGCGAAGTGGCAAAAGCAGACTGCTTGCAGCACAGACTGCTGTCAACTGCAAAGACCAGCACTACACCTATGAAGAGAGCCGCGCTGCGCCAGCCACCAAAACATGCAACCTGCAGTGCCTGCACATGCATCTGCAACTAGATGTTGCTGGTGGCGTCAGTGCTGCTGCCAGCTCACCAGGCTGAGGCGCGGGTCCATGTTGATGTACAGCAGCATGCGCGAGCCTTTGCTCAACACGCTGGTCTCCATCTCCAGGTGTGGCGTGAGGCGGTCGTCAGCAGTGAACACGCTGCTCTTCGAGTAGCCAAAGCCCGGCTGCAGGCAATCACAGACATTGCTACAGTCAGTGCGGTCTGTGCATGGTGTGCTGCTGCGCTGCAGGGTTTAAGTTGGACCTGCAGTCTGCGTGGCTGGGTTGCAATGCTTATTGAGCCAGTCAGAGCAGCAGGGCACTACAACAGCAGCATATCTGGGCACACAAGCACTGGAGGTCAGTTGCTGCCTTGCATGATCAGATGCATGCATGCCATGCATGCCACAACTAGCACCAGGCGCTATGCCCAGCTCACCGCAGC
Organism: Tetradesmus lagerheimii; assembly: GCA_902809745.2. Lineage (NCBI taxonomy): Eukaryota > Viridiplantae > Chlorophyta > Chlorophyceae > Sphaeropleales > Scenedesmaceae > Tetradesmus > Tetradesmus lagerheimii. Next base: position 84,674 of record CADDIJ020000546.1, on the reverse strand, counting down.
GTTGATGCATCCAGTCAATAGGTGCAGCAGCCTTGAATGTCTGCAGGCAGATCGAAACGGGAACACGGTAAACAGCATATCAGGTTGTAGGACATGTGCTGTTGCATGCGACGCGGCACAGCGCTGTGCATCACTTGCAGGAACTCTGCTCATCAGGGCATCACAGCTTGTACTTAGCAGAACATGATGATGGCTGTTGATTGCTTTTCAATTATGTTCTAGTTCACGGCGTGCTGCACCTGGTGCGTGCCCTGCAGCCCACCTGCACCATGAGCGGCCACCCTTTCACCTCCCCAGCCACAGCCTGCTTCAGCAGCACACCCTGCGCATCTGACGACTTGGTGCGCGCAGCACGCAGCGGCACCTGCTGCCCCACCATGTCGTGCAGCAGCAGGTGCAGGCCCACTGCAGCGCTGTAGTTGGGCAGCTGCTTCAACTGCTGGCTGAACTTCGGCTGTGCTGTGAGCCTAGAGAGCACAGTAGCGCTGCTGATATTGACCCCAGGCACAAGAGCACCTGCTGTTGTGTCAGGATTGGCATGGGGCGTAACAATGATAGAGCAAACCAAGGTCAGTGTGACCACGCCTTGCGTGGCATCCGTCCGACGATGCCGCTGTTCCCTCATTCTGCTGCAGCTGCTGCTCCTGCTGCTGCACATCTGCTGCTGTGGTGCAATAGCCTGTTCGTGCTAGACCAACACCTGTTGCGGTTGTTTGAGTAAGTATGTTGACTATTCGTGCGCTTGCGCTCGCTGTAAACAGCCAAATCGTGATCGACCTGTCCCGTCAAACATAGGCTTTTTCGGAGATCAAAGGGAGCGTGTGCGTCATCGCAAACCAGAGCAACGCAACTAGCAGCACGTACCAGCGACAACCTGTTACATCAATTTCAAACAGCTGTCAACTTGCTCCAATACACCTCAAAAGCCAAACTGCATGCGTCTCACATCAGCCCAGGTGCAACAGACTGTTTGGGATGCTAATCAGCCATGACTTAGCACCGTCTGCACTGCATATGGCCGACATAGTATGAATGTGTATGCATGAGCTGCTGCCCTGCGAATGCCAGGCCTAGGATTGTGATCAGTTCCTGCTGCTCAATCATGGCAGAATCTGATAGAAGGTCAATGCGCGATGCCGCTGGCACATGAGTTGCCTATGCGCATGATGTAATCTGCACGTGCTGCCAGCTACGGTATTCACCTAGCTGCTGCGGCACACGTGTGCCCTGTGATGCTGAGCATCACCACAATTGCTTGCAAATCACTAAGCCGTGTCTCTGCAATTATCCTAACACAGCCATCTTGTAGACTACTGGCCTGGCAGGCGTATGCTTGGGCTGCCTGCTGTGCTGCTGTACACCTGCTCCATGGCCTCAGCCCCGAACGCTTCAATCATCCGGCCTGCTGCTGCCTCGCGGCGTGGGAAGTTGCGCCAGGCTGCACTGAAGGCTGCCATGTCAGACAGCAGCTGCAGGCAGAACAGCAGGCAGCAGCGCAGACAATCACAATTGATACTCAAGCCACTAGCTGCTGAGCCAACCACCAGCTGCCAACAGATGCATACGCGGTATGCACACCATATCAGCATGCGTAGGCCGTTCCCATGACACAAACCACTGCAGCACGCGTCGTCAAGTTGGCCTTGCGCAGCACCGCATGTCTGCCAGGCAGACAGGCACTCACCTTCTGCACCTCTGCATCGCCCTGGGCCACTGCGCCAGGCCCTGCTGCCGCCTCCAGTGCAGCTGGCGATGCCGCACTGTTGGTGCCACCAGCAGCCAGCCATGACAGCCAGATGCCAACGGCGTCAGCAACAGTGCTCCTGCAAAAGACGAGAAAGACAACAATTGCACATCAGAGCACATCATGCGCAGGCCTGCCATTGAGGTCATGCAGGATGGTGCTGTGCTGGCTGACAGTGCAGTGACCTCGTGCAGCCCCTGCGTGTGTATGGGCAGCTGCAGCAGCAGGCAGCGCTGTAGCGTCTCTCTGCGTTCCTGCTGCACTGCTCACCTGGCAGCAGCCAGCGCCTCAGCGTCACATGTCACCTGTGCGCCGCACATGCAGCAACATAAAGTAGGATGTGTTACACACATTCATGGCTCAAGCGCATTGCGGAATCGCTGGCCTCATTGAAAATGCAGCGGTGACGGCTGCATCAACTTGCCAGCAGCACTCATGCTTGCGTAAAGGTAACCAACGCTGTCTGCTGCTAGGTTGCAATTTTTATGCAACCGGCACATCAGCGTGCTACAGGCAACAAGCTGGCCCCCCCTCACCCAGAAGAGGATGGCGATGGCGCTGAACACGCGCACGTGCAGCGACGGTGACACAAAGCGGGTAAAGCCAGGCGTGGCTGCAGCACGCGCCTCGAGCGCAAGCCAGCTGCTGCTGGCACCTGGTGCGTTGCTGCTGTAGTAACGCTCCAGGTATGCAAGATGCAGCTCCTGCAGCCACAGCACAGTGCTGGTCAATGGGGTGCTGCGCAGTGGTCACGGTGCGGTGTTGTTTGCGCACAGCAGAGAACATGGCATGCATTGTTGGATGTGGGGCGATAATCTGGGTACAGCACTTGCATGTTTGCAGGTTTGCTCGCTGCACTGTCAGCATGCCTCGTGATTGTGAGTGACGCAGCTGGCAGCTACTGGCATGTGGCAGTACAAGGCTGGGCCACCTGCAGTGGCCCTGCTACATGCGGCATGCACCTGCTGTGTAGCACGATTGCTGAGGCCAGGCTGCCACACATATTCCACCTCACCAGGCTGAGGCGTGGGTCCATGCTGATGTACAGCAGCATCTTGGAGCCGTGAACAGCTACACACGTCTCCATCTCCAGGTGTGGCGTGAGGCAGTCGTCAGCAGTGAACACGCTTCTCTTCGAGTAGCCAAAGCCCGGCTGCAGGCACAGTGACAGGGCCATACTCCATCTGTGTAGTCAATGGCTGGTAAAAGCATGTGGCGCGCGCGGTTGCAAGCAGGGCCAGTAGGGTGTGCAGCTGGCTGCCAGAGGGCTGCCAGCGCTGCACACAGTGTACATCATGAACATAACTTGTATCATGCTGACTGGCTTTTTACAATGTGCTTTGTACACGCAGCATAAACAGGGGTCTGGCTGCTGCTCACCACGACCGCAAAGTTGTGGTGCATCCAGTCAATAGGAGCATCGCCTTGGAACGTCTGCAACAGCACGCAGCACAAGTACAGTCACAACTCCCAGCTGACGTTGCACACCGGCCTACGCTTGAAGATCAAGCTTGGAGCAGCCCCTGACAGCTGCTACTAGCAGTGAGCCTTGCTGTCAAGTCCTACACGAGTCCATCAAACTGTCCATCAGCGCCTGCCCGCCAACGGAGGAGGGTGGCGCGTTTGCCTGCAGCGTACCTGCACCATGGTGGGCCAGCCTGTGTACTCCCCAGCCACAGCCTGCTTCAGCAGCACACCCTGCGCATAATAATAATAAGCCTGTGTACTAATAATAAGCCTGTGTACTCCCCAGCCACAGCCTGCTTCAGCAGCACATCCTGCGCATCTGACGCCTTGGTGCACGCGGCACGCAGCGGCACCTGCTGCGCCACCATGTCGTGCAGCAGCAGGTGCAGGCCCACTGCTGCGCTGTAGTTGGGCAGCTCTGCCAGCAGCTGGGCATACAGCGGCTGCGCTGTCAGCCGCTGCATCACAACATCACTGCAGATGCTGCTGTCTGTCCCTGCAGCATCGGACCTGCGGACAGGGGCCCCACATTAGCGCACTGCGCGACCGGGCACGTCGCGACCTAGCACAGACAGTGTACCTATAGCTGGGTTGTGTGGAGTGCATCGCATATCTGGGATACACTGGTGAACTACGCGCTTACATGTCGTACGATGCACTGCTGGCTTGCTTGGGTTGGTGCAGGCTCATGACTCAGCATGATATGGGACTGCATGCAGTGGCAGTCTGCATGTCCACGCAACGCCTTCACTTATCAGCATGCAGTGCGGGTCACTGACCTAATCAGGCACATCAGCAGTGCTGCATACACCGAATCAGCCTAGACTGCCTCGACAGAAGTCACCTGCACAGTGCAGCGCCGGGCTTCATAGCTGCCTTGAACCCTGCAGCAGAACACCTGCGATCAAGCCCTGTGCAGCTGTGCACCCTCTTGAGGCTCGCACAGTGCTGCTACTATTGCTGCTGGTGTTGCACTGCCCCCTTTGCTCACCAGCAGGTGCAGCTGCACATTCAATGCGCGGATAACGGTGACAGCTAGTATTCTGAGGCGTCAAGAAGGGTGGTGCAGAGCCCCTTCATGTGCCACCTGCCACCCTTGCTGGGTACAAGCAGTTGTGCTGTCTGGTAGCCACTAGCCTTTCCATCTTCAGCAACACCGCTGCAACTTTGCGTCCAAAACCTATGTGGAAGTACGCAATGACGAAGCACTGCGAGGCATGGCTGCAGAGGGTGGGAGGAAACAATACAGTACTTGAGGTACTATGGCTACAGTAGCGCGCTAACTTCAAGCTACAACGCGCTAACTCACGCTAATTCGCGCTATATTCAGCGCGAATTCGCCCAGGCTAGTTGACAAATAAGCGCGCTAAGTCCGCGCTAACGCCGTGCTTAGCGTGGCGACAAGCGCGGGGACTAGCACGCTACTGTACGCGCAGAAAACGGGTTGTTACCCACTATAAAAGCGTCTTGTCACGCACGTACATAGTATGATGCAAGCACAGCAGGCAAGCAGTCATCTGGGCTTGTGCACCCACTGCATTCAGACTTATGCTTGCAGCGCACCATGTGCAGCTGCTGCATATAATCGATGCATGCAGCCTCCATACGTCTTTCAAAGACGTGAAGTTCACCATATGTTGCATACCCCACCCCGGCTGCAGCTGCTGTCACCAAGCAACAGGTTCAGGAGTGCTGCCTCAAAGTCCTAGCAGCCCATGGCAGATCCTCTGACCTGCAGCAAAGCACTGCAGACATACAAGGCTAAAAATTCAGCCAGCCATAGCCGTACACTCCTTCACTTTCCAAGCCCACATGTGTTCTTCCCCAGCTGCTGCTCTCATACTCGGCCTGGTCATCCGCACCCACCACCTCCTGTCTCCACGGCAGCACCTCTCCCTCTACACGGAGCTGCTGCCATGCTAAAGCTGCAGAGGGGACTGCTGCTGTTGTGAAGAACCGCAGTTTCAGCTGCGCCACAGCACTTTGGCCATCAAGACTCCTGCTGCTACGCAGCGTGCCTGTCGTTCTTGCTGGTTGCAGTGGCGTCAAACCTCCACTGGCCTGGCAAACAGCAGCAGCAGTAGCAGCAAGTACAAGGAGCCCCTGGTCAGTGCCTGACAGCAATTGAAAGTGTAAAGGCCAAACTGTTGGAATGGACGCACCCTAGTGACAGTGCGGGTGCTTGTGTGCTATGGTGCTGCATGCCACAATTCCTGTTCTGTGTTTGCCTGGACCTGCAGAAAGCCCAGCTGTGGCCGTTCCTAGCAGTTCTGTAATCAACATGCTGACAAGCATGTAATGATGCCGGAAGGCAGGGCTTCCTATAATGCTTACTAAATTGACATACGTAACCAGCCTGTCATGTGCTACACGCAATGGAGTTCGCACCTGCACAGCGGCCCCAGAAGTCAATGCAACATTTGTTTGACATGCCACTGTGTTTAGCAGCACTCCGTCCGGCAACAGCCCTGCAGCAGGACAATTCGATGCTTAGTAATCACGGCAGTGCAAAGCAGCATTGTGCCATAGGTACAACAAGTCCCAGCAACAAGCAAACAAAGCAGTTCTGCCACTTCATGTGTTTGTGACTCTGTCCAGCCAGGTCCAGGTAGCAAGAGGTTTTGTCCTGGTGTTAAACAATCAATGGGTTCCTCAAGACAGCAATGGCTCACCCATGCTGGCGTGTCAAACAGACATGCCGTACGCATCACCAGCCAGTGGTCTCTTTGCAATATGCTGCTGCTGCTGTGAACCCTGTTGCCGCCATTGCATCACAACTGTTTTGATCTGCATTGGCGTCTGAAACTGCTCACCTGCGCGGTTTCTTGCTCACTGCTGCAACAAGCAGACATATGTGCAGTGTAGCAGCAGCAGCAGCAAGCTACTGCCCTGGTGCCAGCTGTGCCAGCCATCAGACGGGCCGTCTGCCCTGTTGATCCCAAATAACTGCGCTGGGATTACACATTTCGGCTGCGTGCTGGCATGGCGTATGTGATGCGGGAGCTGCTGTTGCCAGTGGCTGTTGGCGGTTCTCGACACAAGCTGAGCACATCTGCCGCCCAATCACGCTGAACATTCATCTGATTCGATTAAATGTAACCGATGCAAACGTCAAGGAGGTGTACTTCAGCGCCTGGCTTGATCAACGGCTTGATGCGCCAACTTGGCTGCTGCAAGCCCGTTGAAGACGTAACTTTGACAGATCGTGCGTTGCAATAACGTTAACGTGTACTTCTTCACCTTTATTATCAGCAGAAATCACGCGTGGACTTCAGAAAACGTTTGTATGTAACATATGACATTGACGTGCCTAGAAGCAGAGCGCGTATTTTGTCCCATTCGAATGGTTTTTAATTTACGTTAAGCAGCTTTGAAGACAAGATCAACGCGTGCAGCGACCGTGCACAGCAGGATGGCTTGGCAGTAGCACAACTGCTGCTGTGCACCACTGCAGCAGCTGCATCTCAAAGTCACGCCCAAACCAAATGCAAATCCAGATGAGACCTTGTTACTGCTGCATTCCCATAGCACCGCGGCTCAGGTGATGTCCTGCATGAAGAAGAAGAGGGTTTACACGGTGTGTTCAAGCGGCTACGCCTCTGTCCTGCATGTACTCAGATGTATGCAGGCATCACTGATGCTGTAAAAGGTGGTTGGAGGTGCCGGGTTTGAACTGGTGTCTCACTTTAGCAGTGGAACTGCCTTGGCTCCGGGAGGTCGCAGGTTCGAACCAGGCAGACTGAGGTGTGCATGTCACACCTTGTAGTGTACAGCCGGCAACAGCAGGGTGCCTTGCTGACCCCAGTTATGCTTACTCATCAACCAATACATCAATTTCGGTGCTAAAACAAACGTGGTTTGCAGGCTAACTTAGCTCAGGCTAGTGCTAGTTAGCCTGGATAGCGCGGTGCTAGCTTGGCTAGCCTGGGCCTGTGGCCATAGTGAGGGAGAGAGCGATCGGCTGGTCTGTATACACTGCCCGGCCTGCCAAGGCGCAATTTGATCTCACACCCACTGCTGATCCGACCAAAAGGCAGAAGCACGTATGCAAGCGTCGGCAAGTTGGGATGCGGTGCGTTTGACACGTTGGCTGTGCTCAGGTCAGGTTGTGGCAGCCATGCAGGCTGATGACTTTGTTGCTGTGTGCGGATCTCTGGCTGAGGTTCAGGCTGTGGCTGCAACAGTTTATGAATACAGTTGTAAGTGGCGGTTCAAGCTGAATAGCTTGAAGTCTGCTGTCATGCATGTCTCACCAGCTAGACAGCCCAGCCAGTTGGCTGATTCTGGCATCGTTTGGAACGGTGTGCCTGTGCCTGTTGTATCAGAGTACTGCTACCTTGGCCTGTGGTTCAACAATGCCTGCAACTGGAATACGCACTTTGAGAAGATGTTGGCAAAAGTGCATCGTGTGAAGGGTGGGCTCATGCCAGTTTGGAAGAGCCGGCTCATCAGCGTGGAAGTAAAGCGTATCATTCTGCTTACATGCGTTCGCCCGATTGTTGAATATGGCAGTGAGGTCTGGTTTCCGTCAACTGCAAGGCAACTGCAACAGATTGACAAAGTGCAGACTGACATCATCAAGTGCTCAATGCGTCGTGGCAAGGAGCGCCCTTGCACTTCACTTGTTCTGGCTGAATGGGGTGTGAAGCCATTGCACATGTGGCTTCATCAGAGGGCGATGGAGTATTACTTCAGGGTTCAGCGTATGCAGAACTGTCGGTTGCCACATCAGGTGTTTTCAGCTGAGTGGAAGCGCCCTAGTGGTGCTGTTGCGGTGACACCTTGGCATAAGTATGTGCAGAGCTTGCTTTGCAAGTATGGTGTGGATGTTGAGGCGGCGGCTGATCGAGCTAATGCGTGCAAGAATCACATCAACCGTCAGGTCAGGAAGCTGCATGCAGACAGAATTGTTTGTGAATCACCGCAGCACTCTACTTTGAGCCGTTACATCACGCATGTGCACCCTACACATGCTGATGCCATGCGTTTTAAAAGGGCTAGGCCCTTTTTGTGTTCTGGTGCGCCAACGCGTGGTATTGAGTTGCTGATGCGTGTTCGAATGGGCTGTCTTTGCGTGCATGAGCGTACCAGTCGCTATGGTGGCAGCAGAGCTGATTCTAACACAGCATGTCCTGCTTGTGGTCAGGGTGTTGAGTCTTTGTCACATCTGATGTTTGATTGTCCCGCTACTTCTGCTCAGAGGGATACTATGCTTGATGAAATTCGGTCTGTTTTGCGTGATGTTGCTGGCGGCGCTGGAAAATTGCGCAATGTGTTGTCGTTGACTGATGCATCCACTAAGTTGTTGCGTTTTGTTTCTGATGATATTTGGGGTAGTAGGGGGGTGTGCCGAGTGATATCTAGGAGCATTGCTGAGTATCTTGTCCAAGCTTGGGATGTGCGTAACAATTGCAAACACAATGGAGCAGTGCTCCCTCTTTCTTCCGCTCCTGAGGGGCGCGGGGCCGATGGCGTTGATGCTATGGCTTAATGGCTAACATGATGATGATGATGACGTTGGCTGTGCTAGGGTTGTCCAGACTACTCTGACACACCGCAACCAGTCGTTCAAGGAGAATGATTGAGGTGAAACTGCAGCCTCATTTAGAAAACGTTTACAGCAGCATACCAGCAACGGTGCTGTGACACCTGCAAGCACCATGCACGGATGCTGCTCATCCTCGTGACCTCAGGATCAGGCTGATCTGCTGTCTGCAGTGTCACAGCAAGACAACACGACCGTCGTCACGGCAGCAGTACAGAACTGCATACACCACAGACAGCCCAGCCTCAGGACATCCTGTTGGGTGGCTCACATAACATGCTGGTGACGTACGCTGCCCACCAGGACCATGTGTGTGAAAAACATGGTGGTGCGCCAGCAGGCGACAAGGGCCTAGAAGCACCACCTGCCACACGTGCCCTTCAAAGAATGTGCTTGATAGCAAGGCTACCGTATCAGCAGTCTGCAGTCCGAGCCACCAGCAACAACAGCAGGCCGACATGCACGAGTGTGCACTAGTGGTGCGCACCACATGCTGTGTATACGTGACTCTGCTTGTGAGCCTGCTTCATCATCATCATCATGTTACCCATTAAGCCATAGCATCAACGCCATCGGCCCCGCGCCCCTCAGGAGCCTGCTTGAATGTTGAGTGCTGCTGCTCATCACATGGGCACGACCAGGAGACTGAAATTCTGACGAAACATGTTATTGAGCCATGATATAGCCATACACGCCATGTGACATATGTGGCACACGAGCATGCACCAGGCACCTCACCACACATGCTCTGCCGTCACATACATGCCGCTGTAATGCACGCAACGGCATCGCTCAAAAATCACTGGCATGTGGGCAACAGACATGTCAATCAACATGGAACCTTCGACAGGATGCTCCACCAGCAAGCTCGCAACCAACACTGCTGTCTGGCGCGCAGCTATGCACCAGGATCAATGACTATCTTGCAGCAGGGCCAGCCCAGGCAAGGCCGGACCCCAGCATTCCAGGCACAACTGTTGCAACAAAATGCATCACAGGCATTGCAACCACTATCCACAGCAGACATGCGTAACCACTCATGTTCAAGCAACAAATACACTGAGTGCATGTGGACCACTGGTCTGCTGGCAGCCTATGCACTGCCGAACGCGCGACCTGTGTCGACGTCGCACACATCACAAGTCTTTGCGACTGCTGCCTGAAGTGCAGGCTGGAACACTGCTGGTCATGAGCAAGGGCTGCGCACCTGCATGACCAGCCGCAAGCTAGCAACAGCTTGTTTACTGTACACTATTGCACATACTATCCTCAAAAAGTGATGAGCTTGAAATCAAGTTGCGCCACCCAACCAGAGGGGTGGCGGCAAGCCAGGGCCAGGCCACGAAGCACTGGGCCAGCAACACGTGACCTACACACCGCCCTGCTCAGCTGCATGCTACAATCCAGTTGCGCATAGGCTCGCAGCGCACTAGCACAAAGGGGCAGAGCACTTGCTAGAGCACCCGGCTAATGACGCAGCATGCACACAAAGGAATAGAGTGCCATGCAGCTGTGCAGCAATGTCCAGCAGGAGCAGCAGCGTTCACAAGGAATGCACCAATGCATGTCACACACATACACCTGCGGTGCTAAGGTAAGCGAGCTGGCACGCTGCACACGATGTCCATGGCAGGCGCACACACGCTCTGGCCTAGCCTGGGCTGGAATACAAGTTCCCTTGCCTTTGGTATCATGTGTTCACCGGGCACTGCTGTCTGCTGCTGCCGCCGCTGCTGCTGCTCCTGGTTTGGTGATGCCCAGCATCTGCCTGAAGCGCGCTCTGCTGCCGTCCTGTGAGCAGCGCGCCACAGAACTCTCGCTGGCCCACCAGAAGGAGTAGAACACTGGCAGCATGATGAAGCTGGCCTTGGTGCCCACAGTGAAGTGGCTGCGGAAAAACTGCGGCCGGGAGGGCAGGCAGCAAGTGAGATACATCATCATAATCATCATCAGCAGCAACAACAGGTTGATAACATTCTGCAGCAGTGCTGTTTCCTGCTGGCACGCTTGGATGACCTACAGGTCACTGTTCTGGCACAGCACCAGACATCCTGCAATCACTGCTGGCGGCCGTCAAATCCGCCCACTATCCGCCAGACAGGCATGGCAGGCATAAGCTGAGCTACAAAATGCTGGAGAAACAGCCCGCCAACCCTGCTGCGCATGCGCACCTCTGAGTACTTGAGCAGCCCCGCACACAGCCCGCCAGACACAACCAGGGCCGTGGCGCTGGCCTTGCAGCCTGAAAATATGGCTGCATTCAGACAGTCTTGCTGCCGCTGCTGCGCCAGGCGCCTCTCCTCAGCATTTATACTGCCTGACATGGACATGGCTGCTGCTGCTCAGCGCAGGTGTGTGCAGAGCACGTCCCACTGCTGCTTCAACGTCTAGGCTAGGGCTGTTGGCTTGAGCAGGTGCAATCAACAGCTGTGAAGACTGCCCCAATCATGCAGCTACCTGCTGGGTGCACACACAGAGGTAGTTAAGGCCGGTTCAGCTGTGGTTCACAAACAGGCAATGACACAGACAGGCAGGAGCGAGGCTCAATGTTCCGTTTGACCCAGCACGTGAGTTTCACTAACGTCTCGTGTGGTGGGATAAGCTCAATACACTGATCAGGCACTGACTGGCAGGTGACGACAGTGGCCACGAAATTAACCTTGACCCCCTGTCACAGCAGACTTTGACCAAGATGCCACAGTTATACGCTTATCTTGATGAACTCGATAAACTGTGAAAGTGTGAGGGCGTGCCTGTGGCTCTGGCGTGAGCGCAATTCTTGACATCGACTGAACCCCTGCCAACTGTGGCGTTGCTGCATGTGCTCGGGTGGAAACCCCATGTAAACATTTTTGGTCATAAGCTTCTATTGTGCTGGTGGTTGTGGGGCATGCGTGGGTGCTCATGTCTTGTGGTACTGTGTTACACTGTGGGCTCCTGCTGGCTGAAAGTGCCTGGTTGCGCCCGCAGCTTGCCGCTGCTGTACACATCTGCTGTGAACAAAAATCACTGGAAGCGCGTGCTGGCGCCACTGCCATTGTATACATTTGAATCAGTTGTAACCAACTACGCAGCTGCTGCCTCTTGTTCGCTGCTGCTCCAATAGCAGTGATTTGCCTGCTGCTGGTGTCAGCCGCATGAGGAGCTGGTGCCGGGCTCCAGTGACCAAGGTGTGCATGGCGAGCAGCCCGCAATCCTGATCGATCACATCTGCTGCAAAATGCTGTGCTACAATGTGATTATGCGGCCCGGAATCTGCGTCGTCTATCGTAAGCAAGTGCCGATTAGACTACCGTACTCGCACGAAAGGTTCGTTAATTAATTAATTATTTTGGCAATGTGCGAAATCACGAATGACGATAAAAAATGGTTTCTTGACAAGGTGCGAACACTGCGAATACAAAAAAAATCCAGAACCTTGTGGACAGAACCCCAGGTTGCTGTAAACGCTTTATTGGCTCGTCAGCCATCCATCCAATAAAGGAATTAAATGTTTTGGCATTTTCACCTGAAAATGGCCGCCCCAAACCCTCAGGGAGGGCCTCCTCCACGATTCCCACCCACGATTGATCTAACTCGCAAACCCAAGCTCAAGCAGGGCACCCTGGGCTTCAGCACTATTTCTAAAGAAACTTACCTTCAGCAGTCATCTGATGCAGCCAAGGTTTCGGCAGAGAAGGCAGCAGCAGACTGCCAAGCCAAGTCTGCAGAGCCACAGCCAGTGAAACGTGGCCCAGGGGCCAAGGCCGCCCCAAGGGGTCTGGCAAGAAGTACACTGTCAATCTGGTGAATGACGTTGCAGGCTGCAGCACTGGCAGCCAGGCTGGCAGCGGCACGGAATACATACACTGCATGGTTGGCTAAGCAGGTGACTGACCTGATCAAGGCCGGTGCACAAGCTGCTGATGTGAATTCACATCGAAGCTTGATTTGCAGCTGGCCAAGCTGCGTAATGCTGTGGCTGTGCATGCGTTTGAGGCCTGGCAGTACATCAAGAGCAAGCCTGCATTGGTTTCAAAGGGTTGGGCTAAGTGTGGTTTGAACGTGGTCACTGATAAGGAGTTTCAACTCCAGGCAGTCAAGCAGCAGGCTAATGAGCCAGGGTCTTTGTTCCGTGCTGGCACAAGGGAGGATATGCCCCCTGCTGCTGAGGAAGCGCTGCATCCTCAGTCTGATAGGTTTGTTGATGACCCTGCACTGTCTCCTGAGGCCCTTGCTAAGGCATTGCAGGAGCAGCAGCAGCAGCAGCAGCAGCAGCAGCCTGCTGCAATGCAGGATGCTGGCCAGCAGAGGGCACGCCGCACAACTGCTGCTCGTGCGGCTGGTTACTTCACACGTCTGCTAGCAGATGAGTATGGTGTTGAGGGGGAGTGTGAGGCTTTTGAAGCTGGTCCTGGTGTTGAGGAAGATGACAGCGATGGTTGCGATGACACCGAGTAGTGTTTACCAGCCTTGCTGGGCCATTTTCTAGCACATTTGGAGCCTTATGTAATATTCTGTGCTTGTAATATTCTGTGCTTGCGAATTTACAAAAATAACACACAGACTCAGCTGCGAACATGGCGAATTTGCCATAAATTCCTTGCTGACCTGGCGCGAATAGTGCGAACTTGACAAAAAAAATACCTATTTTTTGCAACTGCGAACCTTTCGTGCGAGTACGGTACTTTCCATTCCACTCACTGGCGAAGAGGTAGTGAGACACCTACGCCATGGGCTGATACTTGCAACAACGTATCTCTCACTACTGAACTTGAACATGCTCAAATCTGCCTCAACTCTCACCCAAGCTGTCGACTTGTGACACTCGCTGCGCCCCTCTGTATGCCTGTTGATCTTGAGGAAAGTTGGTTGACGTTTGGCTTTGATAGTGTGTTCAAACATAGCTGATTGATACATCATGTAGATTGGTCACTGAACAAAGCTTCACCACATACTTTAGAACTCGCCTCTGTGGTCCTCAGCCAATTCAGGCAGCAGCGTGGCCTTGATGATTGTGTATAAGGCCTAGATGCATCAACTAGCCCATTAATTATGTCAGCTGCGGGGTGGCTGCATGCAGCCCTCCTTCAGGGAGAGCTCTCGCTGGGCTGCAGGTGCAAAGTCTTTCTGTAGCAACGACGCTGACATTTCAGACCTCCAAAACCTTACTTTGACGAGATCGTGCCATAAGAATGGAAATGACGCATAGCTGTGGGGTTGCAGCGCATGCCGCATGTCTGGACAGCAGAGTGCTCACACGCACTGTGCTGCCTGCAGGTTTCGCCACCCACAGCATAGCAGCCGCCCATTGGGCATGCAAGCTTCTCTTCAGGTAATGCACGAGTGCACATGTCTAAGCCAGCTCCGGGCTTGGCAACATGGCCTCTGGTTTGTGGGTACTGTGTGCAGCTGCTGCTCCCAGCCATTGTTCCACAGCCTTATGCCCGCAGCTTGTTTCCTTGCAGCTTGCACGTTGAATCATTCACCAACGTTACATTAATTGGTTCCTTTGCTGTCTTTCAGGTGCATGCACCTCTGCGGGAGCGGTGTGTGAGCAGGCATGCAACCAGCAGCGGCACGACAGCTCAGCCTGGTGCAGCACAGCTGCACCAACCTGTGACGCCGCTGCAGCAACCACAGCTTCAGCAGCAGCAACAGCAGCAACAACAAGAACAGTACCAGCAGCTGCAGCCGTACGGTCACCCGCCGCAGCAACAGCAGCAGCAACAGCAAGACTGGCAGGAGCAGCAGCTAACGGCAGACAGTAGCAGTAGAGGCCAGTATGAGTTAGGCACACAACAGCAGCAGCAGCACGACACCACAGCACTAGACAAGCCGGAGGTGGTCACTGCTGCTATTAGTAGAGCGCGTAGCGTAGCGCAGCTGCAGGCGCTGCTGCAGCAGCACGGGCCCCACCTGAACCACATACACATCAGCGCTGCCTTCGTCACGCTGCAGCGCCTGTGGACCACCACCAGCAGTAGTAGGGAAGCCACGGGCAGCAGCCGACAGCATAGCAGCAGCAACGGCACATCAGCAAGCAGCAGCAGCCAGCCCAGCAGCAGTCCCAGCCCACGTGCAGTGCTGCTGCAGCTGCAGGGCCTGGCCCAGGGGCTGACCCGTGTGGATGGCCGCTACTGCGCCAATGTGCTGTACAGCAGCGCACGCATAGAGGCAGCCGGCGAGCCAGCTGGCTACTGCGGGCCCCTGGTTGAGCAGGTGTGTGCCGCTGCGTACGAGCTGGTCAACCTGATGCCCCCCCAGGAGCTGGCCACGCTGGCCTGGTCGCTGGCGCTGCTGGGGGTGCTGCCCGCGCCGCAGCTGCTGGCGCGGCTGGTGGCAAACGTACTGCGCAAGCTGCCGGGATTCAGGGCGCAGGACATCGTGATGACGCTGACGGGGCTGCCTGCGCTGAGCGCCAGCGGCACCGTGGCGCCCTACTCCACGGTGCACAAGCTGGCAGCAGCAGCGGCGCGGCAGCTGCCGCAGGCGTCGCCGCTGGAGTGTGCGCTGCTGCTGGCTGTGCTTGCCTCGCTGCACTTCAGGCCCAGCAGTGCGTGGCTGGGCGCGTGGTGGGCTGCTAGTGAGGGCAAGCTGGCCAGCATGGCCGCGGCTGAGCTGGGCATGACAGGCTGGGCGCTAGGCCGCATTGCGCCAGTGGACGCGCAGCCACCAGCCGCTTGGCTGCAGGCGTGGCAGCAAGCACTGGCGCAGGCATGCATTCACGGTAGCAGCAGTGGAAGCCAAGGCAGCAATGGGCAGCATGCTTTTAACGCAGCAGGTGCAAGTGGCAGCAGTCTTGCGCTTGTTGAGCTGGCGATGGGCGTGTATGGCTGGTCCAAGGTAGCGCCCAGCCAGCCACCCAGTGCAGAGTTCCAGCAGCTGCTGTACAGCACCACACAGCAGGCCATGGCAGCAGGCAGCACCAGCCGCACCCTCACACAGCAGCAGCAACAACAGCAGCACAGCCAGCAGCGACAATGGCAGCAGTCAGGCAGCCCTCAGCAGCTGCTACAGCAGGATCAGCAATCTACGCTGCGGTCATTAGTGTTACAGCAGTCGCAGCAGCAGTTCAGCCATCCTCAGGATGCAGGCAGCGGCGTGTCTGGCCAGCTGCTGGTTGAGCTGCTGGCTGCTGCTGCGCGCTGGCAGCAGCTGCCGCCCCGTGCTTGGCTGCTGGATGCGCTTGGCCAGTTGCAGCAGCAGCTGGCTGCCGGCAGCTGCAGCAGCAGGGACATATCCGGCCTGCTGTGGTCACTGGCCTGCCTGGGCGTGAAGCCCAACCAGGAGTCGCTGCACACCTGCACGGCAGCGCTGCAGCAGCAGCTGCAGCGGCACCACCAACAGCAGCAGCAGCAGGCCAACGGCTGGCAGCAGCAAGTGTCAGGCCAGGCTGGTGCATCATCGCTGCAGCCGGGTGACCAGCAGCTTCAGGCGAGGCAGCTGGCCATATCAGTGTGGGCACTGGGCCAGTTAGGCCACTCAGTCAGCAGCCAAGAGTTCTGGGTGAGCTTCTGGGCAGCTTCGCAGCCGCTGCTAAGTGTGAAGTTCACGTTGGCTGACCTGGCGATGACGCTGGAGGGTGCCGTGCAGCAGCGGCAGCGGCCACCCGCAGCATGGACGCAGGCAGCACTGGCAGCAGGCGTGGCCAAGGCAGCAGGGGCAGCAGCAGACCTGCCGCCTGCACCGGCAGCAGGAGCAGCAGCAGCGCGCTCCCTGGTGGGCTCAGCAGCTGAGGTGAAGCTGGCCAAGAAGCAGCAGGGACAGCAGCGGCGGCGCATGATGCTGCAGCAGGCAGCAGCAGCAGGTGGTGGTGGTGGCGAGGCGCCTGGTGGTGTCCCGCGCAGTGCCGCTGCCAGCGTGGGGCCTGACCTTGTGCGGCTGGCCACCGCTGCTGCGCGCCTAGGTGGCGTTCCTGGGCACGGGTGGTGCTGCCAGGCGCTGGCTGCTCTGCGGCCCGCAGCGCACCAGCTGGACCAGCAGGTGAGGGGGGGGGCGCGTTGCGAGGTTCTTGTTGTTGAGAGACCTCTGCAGTAGGTGGTGCTGTCACGCACAGTCAAGGTTGACGGGCAGCATCCGGACAGGAGGAGTGCTGGGGCATATTCTGCAGGTTGCGCTTCCACAGCTGACCGCCTCACTGTCATTGCGTGGTGTTGCTGCATCATCTGGCAGCAGATGCTCCTGCTTATGTTGAAGGTGTGGTGCTTTGGATCGCCACTGCCATGCCTCTCATTGTGCTCACAGTCATGCCTGCTGCTGCTTGTGCTGCCGCTGCCCTGCAGGCGCTGTGCCGGCTGGTGTGGTGCCTAGGCAAGCTGGGCTACAGGCCGGCTGGGGGGGCTCTCACGGGCTGGCTGGCAGCACGACTGGCGCCAAGCAGCAGCAGCAGCAGCAGCAGCAGTGATGAGGTGCCGCTGCTGTCCGCGTACAGCCATGGCCAGCTGGGCCTGCTGCTGTCGGGGCTGCGCGGCTGCAAGGTGGTTCTGGGAGGGCGCTGGCTGCAGCAGCTGCTGGCGTACAGCACGGCGCACGCGCAGCAGCTGCCGCTGGAGGTGCGTTGCATGATCGCTGCTGAGGATGGCAGCTGTAACTGACCGTAGCATGAGGGGCACTGCATGTAGAATACTTCCATGATCTGTGCATACAGGGGTCATGTACGGGCTAGGGAAGCATGATGCAGCACCATTATGCTGATGGCAGCAGTCGGCAGATACGTGATTGGGGTAATAGCGCTACTAGGATTGCCATCTGTGGGTGTGATCATTAAAAATAGTTATACTGTTGCGAATCAGTTGATGATGGGCGACCTGATGCTGTTCATTGCTTTGTAGGACAAACTTCATTTCACAGGACATCTGTGTCATACTCCAAGAGTAACACAGCAATGAAGCAACAAGCCCTGAACATGCCTGCATGTCACATGGCATTGACGGCTCTTTGATGTTTTACTGCCTCTGTGGTGCTGTGCACTGTGCATGTGCAGGTGTTGGTGCAGCTGGTGAGCTATGTGGCGTCAGCACGCCTACGCCCGCCCAGCAGCTGGTGCAGCGCAGTGACGGAGGCGCTGGAGGCAGCACTGCCTGACCACCAGCAGCAACAGCAGCAGCAGCAAGAGCAGCGGTGGAGCCTGACTGGGCTGCTGGCTGCGCTGGTGAAGCTGCAGCTGCTGCCCTCGCAGCAACTGCTGCAGCAGCTGAAGCAATGTGCAGCAGCAGCCCAGCCGCAGTTGTCAGAAGAGCAGGCAGTGGCTCAGGAAGGCTTACTGCAGAAGCTGCAGGATAGAGTAGCAGCAGCTGCGCAGCAGCCATCTGCAGATGCGACCCAGCAGCAGCAGCAGCAGCAGCACCAGAGCAGGCTGCTGCAGAGCAGACTTGCCAATCCACAAAAGCAGCAAGTGCAGCAGCCACAGCAATGGCAGGCACAGAGTGGCAGCAATGCCTCTTCCAGCAGCAGCAACAGCAGCAGTGGCAGCAGCAGGGCTTCTGGCATGCAGAATGGCACTGCTGGCAGCGCGGCTAGCGCGGAGGCCCCATGGGCTGGCGCCTTGTGGGTCGTCAGCAGCAGCAACAGCAATGGCAGCAGCAGCAGTAGTAATGTTTCTGTTGGTGCCGCATCTAGTACAGGACGTTCAGGACATGCTGGCACAGAGAGCTGAGAGCATGACTGCATCACGCTTGCATGGTTTACGCGTCGACTGTTGTCTGATGTATGAGAGCCAGTGTCAGGGTCTGCAAAGAGCGTTGCCAGTAGTCTGCTAGAACAGCAGCTGGGGTACAAGCATCGCATGACGCAGCAGGGTGTAATCAAAGTATGCCAACTGGATATGCCGGAATTTGCTGGTTTTCGTGTTGGGCTGCGCAGCCACATGGTTGGTCGCTTTGGATTCAATGGTTTACAGTGTCGATCAACATTGACAGACAGCCTACCGAGCAACAACTCTTAGAGGAGTCGAGCACAAGTGTATACAAGCAGCTGACGCGTGCAGCGTTTCAAACTAATCGTCATGCGTGCTAGGAGTTTGCAGCCTAGGCTGCAGGCCTGCTACAACGGTTCATGGTGATCACCAGCCTGATACTTGGCAGCTACTGCCCAGTATCATGTACTGCTACTGCACGCAAGGAGTACTATGACAGCTGATTGTGTATGCCTTTAAATGTATTAATGCATTGTCGTTCAGAACATTCGTGCTCAAACTCGTGGACGCTGGTATGCGACTGCCCGCCACTTCCCGCACGCTATCGGATAATTCATCACCGGCACAGACACATACTGCCGAAGTACAGAGTGATATTAATATGTGCATCAAGCTGTTTCATGCACGATGTAGTCGCAACCAGGTGAAGACCAGCATTTTTACTTTTTGCCACTCGTCTACAAAGCATGTACACCCTACTGCTGGGCGAAGACACGCAGTAACCCGCATACGGGTGAATAAGAATTTGAGAAGTGTTTATCATGGAATTAGGCGTCAGGATCATGTCAACTTGAAGGAGTTTTCTTGTAACCTAGCCTCATCCTCTCACACAATCCCTGCGCCTACTAAAGGCTACAACAAACTGGAAGACTTGCAAACGGCAGTTCATTAAAAAGTCTAGGTACCAGTCGTTCCTTGTTTCGAACCGCCACGTTGCCTGAGCGTTCGCTGCCAGGCTGCAGCTACAGCTGATAGCACCCAATCAACGTCTCAAGCCTATATTGGAGCCCGTTAGTTTGATTGTATATTACGAATGTCGAGCTTGTGCAGTCACAGCGCGCCCACGCTCTGGTGCCTGTGGTTGGTGGTCGTGGCACTTGTGATTGCTCCTACAGCAAGGGCTGCAGATCTGCAATGCATGAAAACATCACCATGTCAGCTTATGTGTCGCGGGTCATGTACGAAAGGTGCTGCAGCACTGCCTGGCGCGCCCGTGACGGACGCTCACGGCCGTGGTGTCACTGCCGAGTCCGCATTGAAGCAGGCCAGTACTGCATTTTCTGGCGCACAGACCATGCAGGATCTTATTGAAAGAGTGGTGACCGCGGCTGAAGCTCAGGTGAGGGGGGCTCAGCTGACATCAGCAGCAGCAGCAGCAGCAGCAGCAGCAGCTGTAGCTGGAGGCGAACTGCGCAGCTTGTGCCTGCATGCTTGGCAAGAACAAGCATTTGGTGGGACATACACACATAAAACTTTGCAATCACGATCTTGAATTCTCCATGCAAAGTGCTACGGCGTTAGATGTGTTTTGTGACCCGCGCTGCAAGCAACCTGCAGGCTGCACTATTTGGTGAGTCTGAGTGCAGCTGTGATCGTTGCAACCTGGTGCGTCCCTGCAGGCGTTGTCCACCACTGAGAAGCTGAAGCCCGCTGATGGCTACCCTGACGTCACCCTGCCCACCGGGGAGTGGCAGGTGGCGCTGCCTGGCAAGTGGGTGTCGGGCTTCTTTGGCGGCGTGCTGTGGCAGCTACACAGCCTCACTGGCAAGCAGCAGTGGCAGGACCTGGCCCAGCAGTGGCAGAAAGAGCTGACCAACAGGCAGAGGGTAAGTGGCAGCAGTAGCAACGATTTTGGCTTCCGCCAACATGACAATTTGAACCTGTGTGCACGTGCAGGCAAGGTGGTGATGTGCTGCTCTGTGCAGAGCCATTGCCAGGATGTCTTACCTGCATGCTGCAGGAGCAGCAACTAGCTCTGCTCATCACCTGTGCAGCCTATGCTCTTCAAGCGCATGAATCACATGTGCTGTGTCCGCCTCTGCACTTTGTGCATGCCATCGGCAATGCTGATGGTGGTTCCCTGCTGACTCTGCTGCGTGTGTTGACTGCTGTGTGTGCGCAGGGCTGGATTGCCCAGCGCGACCTGGGATTCATCTACCAGCCCACCTTTGCACACAGCTACAGCGTCACAAACAGCACTGAGGACTTGCGGCAGGCATTGGCTGCAGCAGAGGTGCGCACCAGCAACAGCTGCGCGCATGTCACATGCCCCCCAGACAGTGTTTGCAGCCTGGCGTGACGCCAATGCCTTGCTGTGTTGATGTAATGATGCTGGGAGTGGTACCAGAACTTCTGGTGACAGCCGGCAAGATACCATATGTGAAAGCTCCCAGCACATACATGGTACAAACCTGTCGCTAAACTGCAGATACTTCTGCGCTGTTGCAGGCTCTGTCGTGGGCGTTCAACCCTGACACAGGCACAGTGGAGAGCTGGCAGGGCTGGCTGCCACGCGGCGCCACCAACATGTACAAGCAGCTGGTGATCGTGGGTGAGCAGCAGCTGCCTTGCTGCAGCAGGCACAGCATGGGCTCTACTGTGCTTCATAGCTTGCACCTGACGCCTGAAACAGCTACAGTAGCTGCTGCTGCAAGGTGTGATAAGCAGTCATAAGGGGCGTGATAAAGTTTATAGCAGCACAGCACCCGACAGCTGATAGTGTTGCTGCTGCTGGTAAAGCACAGCAACATCTGCCAGCGCACTGGTGCAGTCCTGCAGCAGGTGCAGCAGGCACCCATGACTGCTACCACAAAGTGAAAGAAGCACAGCGTGCAGAGCATCCCCGCATCAGCTCAACGCCCTCACGCAGAAGAGTTGGGTCATTGCTCTCTACCAATGATGCCAGCTGACGTCATGCGCTGTGCACGCTGCCCCTGTCCTCCTGCCTTTCTTGGTCCCCAGACTTCATCATCAACGTGCAGATCCTGCTGTGGGGCGCCAAGCACATCGGCCCACCCAATGCAAACACAGCGCTGCGCATGGACACAGACCCAGCTGCCACCTGGCGCGACATGGCCATCCGCCACGCACGCGCCACAGCCAAGAACCACGTGCGCCCTGACGGCACCACCTACCACATCGTGGAGTACAACCCGGAGAACCGGCCGCCCTTCATCAACAAGCGCTACACCTACCAGGGCTTTGCAGACGAGAGCGTGTGGGCGCGCGGCCAGTCCTGGGCGCTGCTGGGCTTTGCGCAGATGTACGCGGAGACGCGCCTGCCCGAGTTCCTGGACAACGCGCGCAAGGTGACCGACAAGTGGCTGGAGCTGCTGGCCACGCAGCCGGGCGCGCCAGGCAGCTTTGTGCCCATCTGGGACTTCAGGGCGCCCTTCGCGCCAGAGCGTGACGGGCCGCGTGACAGCAGCGCCGCCGGCATCGCGTCGCTTGCACTGCTGACCCTGGCGGAGGCTGTTGGCGTCGAGAGCGAGTGCGGGCAGCGCTACCTGTGTGCAGCCGTGCGCACGCTGCAGGCGCTGGCATCCCCCAAGTACCTGGCTCAGCCTGGCGAGGCGTTCAGTGCGCTGTTCAAGCATGCGGTCAGCAACTTCCCTGACAACTATGGCATTGATGTGGGCATCATCTACGGCGACTACTATGGGCTGTCAGCGTTCACCAAGTGTGCCAGCATGGCGGCTTGCAGGAACTACGCCTTGTGACGCGAGGCGGTGGCCCCACAGGCAGCAACCAGCGGCAGCATAGGGTGCGGAAGGCAATGCTCGCTGGTGGTGTTCATGGCTTGCCTGTTGTTGATCATGCTGTAAAGCACGGCCCTGCCACCTGCCGCCAAGCTGTAGTTGGTAATCAGGCAGCCGCATTTGCATGCCATTCTTCACCTGACATGCTACGCTGTTCAGCTGGCAGGCTTTGGCCTGCATGGTGTGTAGTGTGCCGCACAGCTGGCAGCCGCTGACGGCGTCAGCTCTGCCCAACACATTGCAGGTGCAAGGGCAGTGCAGAGTTGCTGAGGGCACTAGCAGATGCACACTGCGCACCTGACGCATATTGCTGCATATATGACTCTGCATGGATTCCATTGTGGTGCTGCATGGCATCATGGCTCATGGCACGGCAGCCATTAACTTCGAACTAAACACAGAAGTGCATATGAACTAGCTGTATAGCTCAGCCTATGTAGTATTGTCTTGTAGCGAGCAGCTTCGTGTACATCAGCTAGCGTTTGGGAGATGCGTAGTATCAGGCTGCAAAAGTGTTTGCAGCGTGTGCGTTTTCTTATTATTGTAGGGGCAGGCTGATTGCTCACACACCTGAGCGATCCTTGCCCCTCACTGGCACCATTTTTGCAGTGCACTAGGCTTGTTGCAGGCATTGGGTTGTCTGTGCATGTGACACACACATCAACGATCAAGATAAACTGCCAGGTGCACTCACACGCATCATGCTGACATAGAGCTCGCCAGTGTTGTTGGAGTTGGTCATGCGGCATGCACTCTGCCTGAATCAGGCTCAGTCTGGTAGTAAACACTTGTACAGCGGGGTTTGAAGTTGTGGTTTGCTGACGACCTTGGTTGATATTGTTATCGCGGCCATGCGCAACAGCCTCCATTGCAGGCAGATCTGCTGCTTCAGCAGTGGCGCTGTGCATGCTCAGCATGATGCTGCCTGCTCTGGCATTGCAGCTTTTTTCACACCTCACATGGTGTTGGTCACCCCACATCGCTGATCAATGGGTAACTCATTGGTTCCTTTCTCTATGGCAAGTTCACTGCAAAACACTGTGTTACTAGAGGCTCTGCACAATATGGTGTTTTGCACGTCAGCCATTCAGCAATGGGTTGCCTACCCAGCAGCAATTTTCTAGGTACCATACTCAGAAAGCGCCGGAGCAGCACCATTCTGTCTGCGCACCATGCCATTGACCATTGGCAATGCTCACGACAGCGTTGCATGCAGGGGGCGGGTGTTTCTGCTTGCTTCCCTACTAGGGACTGCTTTCCCATTGTTCAAACTAGGCATGTTTTGTTCAGCGCCCATCGTATGCAGCTGCAAGCCAATGGTGCCAAGTGGCACTCTGCCAGGCAGTTCAAACCGAAGCCCTGAACATCACCTCATTGTCAGGTGAATGTGCAACTTGCTGCTGCGGGGAACCGCCCAGTACGCACCTGGATCACGCATCTGTAGCAGCGCAGCATCAAGTAATTAAGGTTCTGCGCGCACAACAAACAGCATCGGCACTACCCCATCTCGGACAGACTGCCTGTTCTGTTGGGCCACACATGGCGTAAAAGTCCCACAATGTTACTATAGCGTAGAATTAAAGCATGTTTGGCCAAGGAGGGGGCCAGCAGGCAGGCGGGTTCGGCTTTGGGGCTGCTGGAGCAGCAAAGTTTGGCTCGGGGCCAGGTGGTGGCGAGGTGAAGTGGGGCTCTGCAGCTAGAGCACAGGTGAGACCAAGAAACAAGGGTTCAGCATGTGTCACGCGTGCAGCAGCAGCATCTGACGCGTCCAGGTGCTGGTACTGCTGCAGCAACAGCAGGGAGGTGGTGGAGGGCGCGGAAGAGGCCAGCAAGCAGGTGAGGGCTGCCTGCAGGGGGCCTGGCAACACCAGTGCTAAGGCCATGCAATCCACCATGCGAGCCATCGCCTGCACCCACATATTGACCCGGCAGGAGCAACAGCAGCAGCACAAGATGACAACAGCTCCAGCTGTAGGCCCGCTGTATCAACACTGCTGCGTGATGCTTGATTATCGATGCGCAGGTGGTGGCGTCTTTGGGCGCCTGTCTTCGCCGGATGGTGCTGCTGGCGGCGGCCGTGGCGGTGGCAGGGCAGGCGCAGGCCGCGGGGGAGGTGGCCCCTACCAGCCCAACCAGCAGGTGACCACACAGCAGAGCAGCACCCACGCTGACAGCACGCATCATGCGCTGGAGCTGCCTGATGTCTTTGTGCGCTTTGGTATTGAAAGGCATTGTGCTAGCTTGCAGCGTGATGTGGCGCGGTGTGTGTCATGCGCAACAAGTGCAGGCATGAATGCAGCTGTTAGCCGAGATTGACTGTTGTGAGGCCCACTGCTGTCGGCGCTGCTGGTGCTGCAGGGCCGTGGTGGTGCGCAGGGCCGTGGTGGTGCGCAGGGAGGCAGGGGCCCCTACGGTGAGGCGGGACGGCTGCTTTGGGCATGCACACAGGGTTGGCTGTGTGCAGCAGATGCAAGGCAGCGTGCATGATTGTGTACACCCAGCACAGGAGATCAAGCTGCGCATGTGATCTAATATGACACAGCAGCGTGATTTGCTTGTAGCAGTTGATGCCGTCACTTGCAGCTGGCTTCACAGTCACGTGGAAAACGCACTTGCACAGCGCTGCCCTGTGCTTCACCCATGCTCTCTGCCACTATGCCACGCGTGCAGTCCCTGGTCGGGGAAGGGGCGGCCAGCAGCAGCAGCAACAGCAGCAGAGGCAGCCACCACCTCAGCAGCAGCAGCAGGCCCGATCTCCCATTCTCAGCAGGTTGAACTTCTGGAACAAAGACAGCGGCTCGGGCCAGCAGCAGCAGCAGCCGCAGCAGCAACAACAGCAGCAGCACCAGGAAGCTGGTGGTGGCGGGCGTGGCCTGCAGGGCGGCAGCAGAGGCGGCGGTGGTGGCCGCTGGGGCAGTGCTGCAGGCCGTGCTGGGGTCAGGGGCGGCCGGCAGCAGCAGCAGCCGTATGATGGCGGCGGCCAGGGCAGAGGCGGTGGCAGGGGTGGCAACACGTGGGGCCGCGGCCAGCAGCAGGGGCAGCAGCAGCAGCAGTCGGTGCAGTTTGGCAGCGGCAGGGGCCGCGGCCGTGGTGGTGAGCGTGGCCGGGGCAGGTCTGGCGGGCGCAGCAGCAGCAGCTGGGTGCGTGGCGGTGCTGCCTACCAGGACGAGGACATGACCTCAGCCGGCACGCTGGGCTCGTCAGATGGTGGCGATGCGGCTGGCTGGCAGCAGCAGGACGATGCTGATGCTGGTGGTGGTGGTGGTGGTGGCGGTGGTGGCTGGCCGGAGGCGCAGGCCTGGCAGGGTACTGAGGAGGAGATGCAGGACATGGACATGGAGGCCTGGGAGGGGGGCGAGGGTGGTGATGGCGGGTACGATGAGGCTGTTGGTGGTGATGGTGCAGCCGGGCAGGACTATGATGGCGATGAGGAGCAGCAGGATGGCTGGCAGGAGGAGCAGCACGAAGCAGCAGCAGAAGGAGATGATGCAGACGGGGCAGGCGGTGGTTATGACGAGGATGATGGTGGTGGCATGCTGCTGAGTCAGCAGCAGCTGGAGGCAGCAAAGGCAGCAGCACTGGCGGCAATGCCCAAGTTTGTGGGAGGCAGGCCGGACAGCGCACCTGCTGCTGCTGCTGCTGCTCCTGCAGTCAGCAGGGCGACACCTGCTGCCAGGAGCAGCATCCCATCGCCGTCAGCAGCACTGGCAGGCAGCTATGCACGAGGTGAGCAGCAGGCAACAGGGCGCTGCCAGAGTCGGCTGAGACTTGGGCAGCAGGCAGAGCCAGGGCAGCCTGCAGTGCAAGTCCTGCAAGCTAGCTCCAGCCGCATATGCGGGCCATGTCTAATAGTATCACGAGCTGGGCTTGTGGAGGCATGGCGCGTTTGTCTGGCTGTTGTGCTAGCACAAGTATCGACACAGCTGACAGCTGCATTGCTCGGAGAGAGTCTGTCGCCCTCCTTGGCTTTGTCCCACCCTGCCTTGTGATGCTGCTGCTGCATTCACCCTGCTGCTGCGTTGTGCTGCTGCAGCTGCCGCTGGTTCTCCTGGCCCCATCACGTCATATGATGAGCTGGAGGACACGCCAGGCACCAACTCCTCACACGGCAAGATTGGAGCCGCAGCAGCTGCTGCTGGCCTGGTGGTGGAGCCGCGCTGCAATGACATGTGCCCCGCAGCGGAGCGTGAGCAGCGCACGTCGGACAAGCAGCTGCATGAGTTTGAGCGCGTGGCGGGCCAGGAGTACGCCACTGATGCAGCACATGCTGTCAAAAAGTACACACGCTCAGGTACGCGGGGCACTGTATTTGAACGTATTGGACGTGATGGGGTGGCATATGTGTGACGGTGGGTGCACGCCTTATGCTCACAGCTCAGCTGAGAGGCAGTCAAAGACAGAGTGTGTGTTGCTCACACAGGCAAAACATGCATGTTCACGTTGCGTACCAATGCCATAGTACTGCTGCAATTGATGCGTGCTTGACGACCCTGCCACCTGTGTTGTTCTGTGTCCCTCCCTGACCGTCCACAACTTGCAGCAGTGGTTCCCCCAGGTGCGCGCTGTCTCACTCTGTTGTGCTGCCTGCTGCCGTCCCTGCAGAGGCTGGCGGGCTGCCTGACCCCAGCCTGCTGCGCACCTGGGCAGGGCTCAAGAAGACGCTGGTGCATCTGAGGCAGCTCATGGGCCGCGTGGGGCCCGAGGCAGCCGCCAGCAGCAGCAATGGTGGCGTGTCGCTGCTCGAGGCGCACCGCTTCCTGTGGGACCGCTACAGGTCCATCCGCAAAGACATCACGCAGACGGGCCTGGCGCACAAGGTGCGGCAGACGCAACACATGGCAGTGTGACGATGAGTCGCCAGCATGCCCATGCAAACTGTTCTGCAGCAGATTGCAAGATGTTGTAATTGCAGCCTTTGTGGCGGCCGTGCTGATCGTGGCTACTCACATCGCCTTGTGCATGCCTGCAGGGCCCTGGCCAGCTGTCGTGGGTGATCGCTGCCAATGAGGAGATGGCTCGCTTCATGATCCTGGCTGATGCAATCCTGGCAGACCAGGACAAGGTGGGTCAGGAGGACAGCAAGCGTCATCATGCGTACCAACCTGCGCACGAATTGCATATGTTGACTCTCGTGCACAGCAGTGGTAACTGCTGAGCAGCATGTGCGTTGGCTTTTCATGAGTGTTACTGCTCACCTTGATGTCAGGGTTGCTCGCATGCTGCGCACATGCTGGTAGCTCAACACGGTTGCTGCCTGCCACCACTGCCTGCCGTGCTCCTGTGCAGATCAACACTGCTGCCAAGAAGGCCGCCTCTGCAGCAGCCAGCAGCAAGAAGGGCACACCGCGCATCACGTTCAACCTGGAGCAGTTTGAGCGTGACGCTGAGGCAGCAGCCATTGAGGCGGCCACTGGCGGGCCTGGCGGGGGCGGCTTCCAGCCCGACCCGTACGACGGCCACCTCAACCACCAGGAGCTGACCAAGACGCTGCTGGACCTCAGCGCGCTCTACAGGGAGGCGCGGCGCCTGGGGGTGAGGGGACCCGCTGCAGCTGATAAAAGGCGCAGGATGGGCGGCACAAACGACAGAACACTGTCGTACATCACCACTGCTGTGGCTGCTATTGTGTGCGCCTGTTATTGTTCTCACTGCCTGAACACCCCCTTTCCTGCGCACCGCACTGCCCTGCGTTTGCTCTTGCCGCTTCTGCCCCAGGTGTCCTCCCCGCACGAGGCTGAGTTCCTGTCGTACTATCTCATCCTCAGCTGCTGCACGTTTGGCTCCTTCAGGGCCAGCACCGCCAACGTGGTGCGGCTGCTCAACCAGATGAGCGCGGACGTGATGGTGAGCAGGGGCGGGCGTCCGGGGGGGGACTTGGCAGAAGCTGGGTGGTGCGGCGAGGCATGGTTGACAATATGCGAGGCTGTTCTCAGATGAGCGGCTGGTCACTTGCGATGTGGTATGCATGCGAGGTTTTGCTGCTTCAAGTGTGAGTGCTCAACCGGAGGAGCAGCGGCCGCACACGACCTGCCTGTTTCTGCTCTCATGCGCTAAGCAGCTGAGCATGCACAACTGCTGTCGTTTCTGCTGCTGTTTCTGCTGCCGCAGGCGTCTCCTCATGTCCAGTTTGCGCTGGCGCTGAGCAGCTGCCTGTCAGGCACCAACTACGCTCGCCTGATGAGGCTGCTGGAGGGAGCGCCAATGCTGCTGGCTGCAGCAGGCCAGGTGCGCACGCTGTGACGCTGTGTGCGCCAGCTGGCCAGCTAGCCATGGTACGGAGATGCCTGCATGCAGCTGCACTTGGCCTGCACAGCAGCACTGTCAGCAGCAGTATGGTGTCTATGGGATCCTTTGACGACTTGATGCTCCCACGCGCATGTGCCTTGATGTTTGTCCTTCTTGCTGATGCCGTGCCATGCACAGGTGTATGTGCCGCGGCTGCGCAGCCAGGCGCTGGTGCTGCTGCTGCGCACCTGCCCCGTGTCCAAGGGCAGCAACGGCAAGCCGGCCAAGACCCTGCCACTGGGCCTGTACGCGTCACTGCTGCGCTTTGACGACATACAGCAGGCTGCACGCTTTGCACTGCGGCACAAGGTGGGCAGGGCGGGTTGTGGTTGGGGGCGACAGACATCATATGCAGAGGATGGCCCTGAACGCACATGGCAATGCGACTTTGCAAGTCTGTGCAGCCCCAGGTGGCAGCAGCTAGGTCAAGGCCAGCCAGGGCACCAACAGGCAGCAGTGCATTGGGTACTGAGCAAGCACTTCCACACATCTGAGCAGCTTCTCATCAGTCGTCACAGGTGAAACTGCGCATCGCTGTCTCGCGCCCACTCCGTGCGTGTGTTGCTGCGCCCTTGTTCCTCTGCAGGAGGCTGGCTGCTCCAGCCTGTCGCTGGTCACCACGGCTGATGGCGAGCAGCAGCTGGAAGTGCCGTCAGCGCCCGCTGAGCTGCGCAGCCTGCAGGAGCTACGCGAGCCCCCCAGGCACTGCCTGCCCTGGCTGCTGGCCAAGGCAGCGGGCCGCAGCCTGCCTGAGCTGGTCACGCAGCCCTGCCCGCCGCCTGACCTGGCTGCACTGGGGCTGGGGCCAGCAGGGGGCACCCTGCAGCTGCCTGTGCGGCGGCCGCTGCGGCAGGCAGTAGCAGCTCCTGGCGGTGCTGCTGCTGCAACTGCGCGGCCTGCAGCTGCAGCAGCTGGGGCAGTTCGGCCACCAAAAGGAAGTGCAGCCCGGCAGCAGCAGCAGCAGCAGGCAGCAGCATTGGAGCTGCTAGCACAGTCTGGCGCCACCAAGCAGCAGCAGACAGCCCAGCAGGCACGGCAGGCAGCAGCACACCAGCAGCAGGCACCAGCAGCAAGCATGGCAGCCTCTGCTGCAGCAGCAGTGGGGAAGCGTGCACGTGGCAGCAGTGATCACCTCCCCGCTATGGATCCTGCAGCAGCGGCTGCCAGTGCCACGCAGGTGTTTGGCGGCCTGGCAGCAGCAGCAGCGCCAGGCTTCCAGCCAGCGGGCCGTCAGCAGCAGCTGCAGCAGCAGGCACTGCTACAACAGCAGTCTCAGCAACCGCAATCTACCGCTGCAGCAGCATTTGGTTGCTTCACTGCAGCACAGCAGCAGCCTGCCGTGCAGCAGCAGCCTCAGCCCCAGCACGCAGTTCAGCAGCAGCAGGCATTCCTGCAGCAACAGCAGGCACAAGCTGCTGCTGCTGTGGCTGCCGCGGTTGCTGCAGAGAAGGCGTCGGCAGCAGCTGCTGTTGCCGCGGCGCATGCAGCGCTGGCCAGCCAGGAGGCGGAGATACGCCGGCTGCGGCGCAGTGAGGCCGAGCTGAGGCTGATCAAGCAGGTGCGGACGCGCTGCTGCTGCTGGTGCTGGGTGTCGGGCAATGGTGCTGAGGTGATGTTGAGGTGTGCCGCTGCGTGTGTGGAGCTGTGACGTGCAGGTACAGTTTGCAGGGTGCAGGTATCTTGTTGGCATGGACGTACGTATGTACACATGTAGGCTGTCATTTGCTACCATTGCTCGCATATGCTCTCTTATGTGGCCGATCGGCTCTGAGGCGCTGCCGTCTCTTCAAGCACCTGGTCACTGCGTGAAGTAGCTGTCAGCTTGCAGCAAGCTGCTCATAAAGCTGCGCCTGCCTTGCCTCTGCTGTCTCGCTGCTTTCCTCTTCTGCCGCTGCTGCTGCCGCCGCAGGAGGCTGAGCTGCGTGGCAAGTGTGAGGACGCAGCGCGGCGCATGTGGATGGGCCGCTGGGCCGTGGCAGCAGCAGCAGCCAAGGCCGCGCGGCTGCAGCGCCAGCGCGAGGATGCAGCACTGGCGGCAGCAGATGCCAGCATGGGCAGAGGCAGGCAGAGCAAGCGGCGGCTGGGTGCGCTGTCTGCTGCTGCCGCTGCTGAGCTGGAGCTGCTGCAGCTGCTGCCTGGCGAGCGACAGGTGGGCGGGGGGCGGGGCTGCTGCACCAACATTCAGCTTGTGGAGCGGGCTAGAGCTGCTTGGTGCACGCATGGGGACACCAAGCATTCTGCTGGTTTGATGATTGGTGTGTGTGCAGTGGATCCCATGCAGCATCAAGCGGAACGATTGTGCACCACGCCTGTGACAGCAACAGCGTCAGGCTGTAATGCTAATCGCTGCGCTGGTTCTCTGTTGCAGGAGAAGCGTCCACGCAGTGGCAGCAGCAGCAGCTACGAGGCAGCGCTGGCTGACCTCAGCCCAGCACCTGTGGCGCAGCTGCTGGCGGCAGCACTGGCCAGCACGCCAGCTGACGCCCAGCCAGCCTGCCACGCCCCACCTGGCGCCATCATGCTGCCTGGCCTGGCGCGCAACAGCAGCAGCCTGGCTGCAGCAGGTGCTGCTGCAGCTGCTGGTGTGGCTGCTGCTGTGACGGCCTGCCCTGTTGCTGGCCTGGTGCTGAGGCTTGCGCTGATCAGCGGCTGGCATGAGGACGCGCCAGGGCTGATGGCCCCGCTGTATCAGCGGCGGCTGGCCGCCTGGGTGCGACACAAGCTGGCGCCACACCTGCTTCCTAGGCTGGGTCAGACTGCTGCACCAGCAACAGCAGGCACAAGCAGAGTGCATGCGCACAGTAGACAGCCAGAGCTCGTAGCACTGGGAGGGGAACAACCACAGCAGCAGCAGCAGCCAGAGGCAGAGCAGCAGCCACCTCAGCGGCTGACATGGGCAGCCATTGCCGCTGCCCCACCTGTGGGCCGGCAGCAGCAGCAACAGCAGCAGAAGGTGCTGCAGGCGGCAGCAGGAGTTGGTGTGGGTGCGGCTGCTGGCCGCCACGTGTGGCGCTTGGGCGCTGAGGCTGAGCTGCTGCTGTGCAAGGCGGTGCCTCTGCCTGGCAGGGAGCAGCAGCCGCTGCTGGTGGAGGTGGTCGACCTAGTCAGCAGCAAGATGCAGGCGGCAGCAGCAGCAGCAGGGGCTCACGGCAGCAGCAGTGGGCCAGCAGCCTGCGTGGCTGGTGCTGCTGGCCTGCTGCTGCTTGTGTCAGGCCCCGACCAGGCTGAGCTGCAGTCAGCAGTGGCGCGGCTGGCTGGGGTGCTGGCAGCGCTGGCTCCTGCCCCTGCAGTGCCGCTGGTGGTGCTGGCGGCATCAGGTGCGCACAGGCAGCGGTGGAGCACGGCGTTTTGATAGCCTGGCCAGTATTTATGGCTCTATTTCTGCTCAATAGCTGCAGCTGCTGACAGCCAGTTGTTTGGCTGGGGCGACGCGTTACTAGCCAAGGCTGCCAGCAGTGACGCAGCCCCGCCAGGGCACCCAGCTGCACAGTTTGGAGTCTGCCTTGCCACCTCTTTCCAACTGCTCACTCGCTGCATCACCTGCTGACGCGGTGGCTGCCCCTGCTGCACAGTGCCTGTCGCTGCGTCAGGCCCCTCCAGCCAGGCAGCCATAGAGGCCAGCCTGGGCCAGCTGCTGTCAGGACTGCCCCCGCAGCTGGGCAGCAAGCTGTCAGGAGGCCACGTGGTGTGCATGGGGCCAGGCAGCCAGCCACGCCAGGCGCTGGACGCAGCACTGACAGCGGCAGTGACGGGCGCGCCGCAGCTGCCAGCCATGCGGCGCGTGCCAGCGCCAGGGCTGCTGCAGTGCCTGCTGGCGCTGAGCTTGCCTGATGCTGCTGCACGTGTGGCCCAGGGTGATGTGCTGGCAGCATACGTGACAGCACACAACAGGGCAGTGTTGTGGATGGTGCAGCTGCTGCAGCAGCAGCTGTGTAGTGATGCTGCGGTGTGGGGCTACCCTCCTGCACCCTGCACTGGAGGCGCCAGCAGCAGCCAGCACCTACAGCAGCTGCTGCCCCAGCTGCAGCAGCTGCTGCTGCCAGCACCAGCACCACAGCATCACCAGCAGCAGCCACCGCAGCAGCCTGCCCTTGCTCAGGTACAGCACTACCTACGCAGCCTGACAACAGGACCGGCAGCAGTGCATGCAGGCGCAGTGCTGGCGCTGCTGCAGCAGCAAGTCTCACTGCTGGCACCACGCAGCAATGGCAACCGACAGCAGCAGGGGCACGAGCCGCTGAGCGCTGGTGATGTGGCGCGACTTGTTGCGTGTGTATGTGAGGAGCTGCTGGTGCTGCTGCAGCAGGAGCTGCTGCCTGCTGGCAGCCTGATGCTGTCAGAAGAGCTAGTGCTGTGGCTGGCGCAGCTGCACAAGCAGCAGCAGCAACAACAGCAGCTGGAGCAGCAAAAGCAGCAGCAGCAACTGTTCATGGGAGCAGCAGGCGGCAGCAGGGTTGAAAGCGCAGCAGCGGCTGCAGGGCGGCAGCAAGCCCTGCCAGGCACGCCACTAGGTGCACACGCACCATCGAGACGCGGTGTGTACAGCAGCAGCGCGGCCACACCAGCAGCAGCTCCCAAGCTTGCTGGCGTGGCAGCGTATGGTGGGGAGGCGCGCCATGGCAGCGTGTCGCCTGAGGCAGCACACACAGTGGCTGGGGTGACACAGCTGGACCCCAATAGTGTGCTGCAGGCTGCCCGCAGCCAGCGGCAGGCAGCAGCAGACATTGCTGCTTCCATAGGCCTGAAGCTGCCCGACTGGCTTAGCTGATGGTGAGCTTTCTTTTTGTCGGAGCAGACGGCAGTGCAGCGTGTTCCAGTGGTGTGCTGTTGCGTGCGTGTTGTAGTATCAAGGTGTGGAGTGTCCCGCCACTTTCAAAACCCTACCTGTGACTGATGTCGTGGCTGCCATCCAGCCTTCGTCGTTAGGTAACCACAACACTTGGCTGTTATTCGCTTGCGTGGGACGTATGGGAGGAGGATGTGCTGCAAGGATTACGCAGCCCGCGTGGTTAGTCAGCCGCTGTGCCAACGGCAAAGCAAAGCTTGAGCATCTCGGTACACCACATGTCGTTGAACTGTAAATGTGTTCATAAGTGTGTATCTAGCCAGCGAAAACCATTCAGCATCTGCAATTTCAGGGCAGGTTGCGCTTGCCGGTTACATCGAGTTTCTCTGCGCTGGCGGCTTCGCTGTGCTGCCTTCGTCAAAAACTTGACCTTGATTTAGCAAAGGAATGAAACGCACCTCCATTGGCCTGCTGCTGGGAGCCGCAGTGATATGTGCAGTTTCAGTGTTGGCAGCTGCCTCAGAAATCACTTTGCAGGTGAGAAAAGGAAGATATAAATTCAAGTAAATGTATTTGATACGATTATTTGCAGGCAACGATGTACACACCTTTCATAACAGGAAGTCCTGCTATCTAATCCAGCCCATCTGTACTGCCAGCTGCTCTGCAGCAGTGCTGCTCAAATGTGTCAGCTAGAGCAGCTAGCATGCACGCCCTGAATGCCTGCATTGACCATAGGACGTCTGGCCTATGTATTTTTTTGGGATCCAACCACTTAATGTGCTCACACAGAACAAGAGTGGCTTCAAGGCTGTTCTTACGTCCACTGGAGCTTCAATCCAGAAGCTGTTTGTGCCCAGCTGCAGGGGCCAGCATAGGCTGGTCAATGTTGTGCTAGGGTAAGTGGCTGATGCCATGTGATCAGCCTGCACCCGTAGAAGTCATCATGGCTTGCAGAGGCTGTGCAGCGGCTGCTCAGCAGCGGCTGACTCATGAGTGCATGACCAGCCAGTCACTGCAGCTGGCATGGCACTGCTGGCAGAATGCGGTGTCGGGCGGGGGGTCATCACGCCAGCTGCCCACTGGCTGACAGTAGCAGGCAAGCAGTGCTGCAACAGAAAGACAGCACAGCAAGAGCAGCATACTGAACAAGTGGTGTAGTTGCACATGGCAGATACTTCATCATGTGGCGCAGGTCATGCACACTTTGAGCAACATTTTGCTGCACTGTAGGTATGAGAACACGACAGGATATGCACTGGACCCCCACCCAAACTTTGGTGCTAACGTGGGGCGCGTTGCAAACCGTTGCGTGCCTAGCGGGCAGTCAGTGGATGGACAGCAGCATGCGCAGTTGCAACAGCTGCAACACCGCCATTCAAGTTGGATATCTGCAGTACAGTCTGACAGCGCTGACGTCACAGCAGAATAGTGCTCGGATGAGACAGCTGTCTGTGGTTTGCTTGTGGGCTGCAAGGAGCTTACCAGTCCTTGTTGCACTGAGCTGTCTCAGACAATTTTGCACCGCAGCAGTTACTATTAGTGCATGTAAAGCAGTCACACCCATTCTCAGAGCTTGACGACCTGCAGTGCTGCCCATGCTGTCTGCCTGCCACAATGCAGCATCTCCAATGCACAGTTCAGCCTGGACGGCAAGACTTACACACTGCAGGCCAATGACGGCAGCAGCTGCATCCACGGCTGGAGTGAGCCATGGCAACTCGCTGGATGGCAGGCAGCCGGTGCCGGCAGCCTGGAGGGGCACGGCCAGCGCTGACGGGCTGTCAGCAACGTACGAGTACACCTCAGATGATGGTGAGGCAGGGTAAGTGGCGGCTGGGGCTTGCTGGACAGCTGATTACCTGCCTGTCATCAGCCTCATCCGCAGGGTGCTATCTTACGGTCCGTGTATCGCATGCTTATCATTGCAGCTACACTCCTGCGAGATGCGTATGGATGCTAGCAGTGACTCTGACAAAGCCTTCGCCTAGTGGGCTGCAACACATGCAGTGGTGATGCTGCAGCCTGACTGAGTTTGACCAGTTTCACGTTTGGTTATTGCTGTGCTTTTCTTGGTGTGCAGCCTTCCTGGCACCGTCGCCGCGCGGGTGGTCTACTCCATCCCCCGCCACGGCGCCTCCCTCAGCATCAACATGAGCGCCACCACCGACAAGCCCACCCCGCTGAGCATGATCAACCACGCCTCAACCTCAAGGGCGCAGGCGCTGGCGACGTGCTGACGCTCAGCGCAGCACACTACACGCCGGCAGCTGAGGGGCAGCTGGTGCGCACTGGTGCTGTGGTGCATGTGCAGGGCAGCGCGTATGACTTCAGACGGCCCAAGCCCATCAGGCAGGACATCATGCGCGCGAACGGCGGAGCCACCAAGTGGGTGTAACTGCTACAATGCACAAGTAGTGCTCACACATTGCTTGTCTCTGCAAGTGAACTGGCTGCCTCTGCTTGCCAACACTTGGCACTCGCACAGACTGGCGAAGTCCGACGTGCACACAATAAGCTTCACCAGAGCATGTAGAAGCATGACGAGCTCTGGAAATTGCCCTACATGTTTGTCAGCACCAGCAGCCAGTGACAGCAGCAGCAGCACGCATATGCCCCCTCGCTAGGCACTACACTGCGTCAGCCACTGTTGGTAGCATGAAACAACTACTGTGCCTGACACGCTCCAAGCTTCTATTACATTGTCAAATGCTGCACGGACTCCAGGCTGGTCACTTGAAATGCCTGCTTACATTAGCTCCTCGTTTGATGCTGTTTGCAGGGGTTGCGACACCAACTATGTGCTGCCAGCATCTCATGGAGTTCACAGCAGAGGCCCTGTGTGGTGGCGGCCTGGGCACAACCCCCAGGCCGCACCAGATGCCGCCAGCTGCCCCCTCAGGCTGGCCGCCACTGTGGTGGAGCCCAGCAGCGCCATGCGGCTGCGCATGTACACCAACGCGCCCGGCATGCAGCTGTACACCGGCAACTCGCTGGATGGCAGGCAGCCGGTGCCCGGCGTGTTTGACGCAGCTGCTGCTGGGGCTGGCCAGGCAGCAGCCGGCGGTGGCTACCCGCAGTACGGCGGGCTGTGCCTTGAGGTGCAGGCCTTCCCCAACGCCATCAACACGCCTGGCTTCCCCAGCATGGTGCTGCGGCCGGGGCAGACGTTCAGCAACCACGTCAAGTACGAGTTTGACTGCGAGTCGCCCGGAGCTTAAATGCCGCATCTAACCAATGGCTGGTCGAGTCAAGTATGGGAATGTGGCGACTTGAAAAAGCGCCTGTATTGATTCAGTCACGTTCCATTGGATGACGCCTGATTACTCACATAATTATGTGAAGAGCTTATACGCTCTTCTCAAGTATGCGCCTGGTTTCCTTGGAGTAACAACTTGCCAGTGAGCTGGAAGGTGATCATCACTGCCGTGATGGCACCTTTGGTGGCCCACCACAGTGGTCATCGAGTAGCTGCTGTCTGAGGTGTGTGCGCCATGCAGCACATGATGGCCGATGCCATGCCAACCCTTTGGGTCGCACGCATTGCCGCAGTGCAAATTTGAATGTTACTGAGCGGCATGTGGGGTGTGGTTACGGCTGGGTCACTGACTGGGCCAGCCTGTCAGCCTGCCAGGATGCAGGTATGGTCGTGAACTGGTTGGTAATGTGGTGGTGTCTGCCCCCTATTGTTCTGAAACGAGGTGCCACCTCGTAGTATCATGGGAGACCTGCCAGCACTCAGGGACTGCTGTCATTCAAAACGTTGGTGTAACAATTTACAGAAGAGCATCACGCACAGCCTACTCTCACAAGCGGCACACTAATGAACCAGTGACATTAGTTGAGTTCACTTGGCTATGCGCTAAGGCCAAAGAATGCACGCACATTGCAGGCTTGCTGTCAACGAGCAACAGACAAGGTACGGGCAACGTTGGCAAAACCAAAAAAACAAGAAAAAACAAGAGAGAAACAGATGGTTGCACAGTGAACCGCACAACGTGCACAGGGCAATAAAGACAAGCAGCAAAAGAACACATGCATGCCATGCAGAGTTGCGGGCTTGCGCGAAGCTCAGGAGACACATGTCCTGCTGCGCCCTGACCGGGTCAGGCTGACCCGCATGCCCACGGCGCGGCACTCTCCTTGCAGCAGCCCAGGCCAGGCAGCTGCCTGAACACGTGCCTGCACTGGAGGCCCCAGCCTGACCTGCAGAGTGCAAGACACGGGCTGTGGCCATCCGCAGCACACAAGCCAGTCACCAAATGCACACCACCTCAACTGTACGATGACGACATGACGACAGAACTGCCCTAACACCACGAAGCAGCACAGCAGCAAACCGGCTGCCATACAAATGCAGAACATGTGCTGCCAGCAGCAGGAGTAAGCACAAGCTGCGCGCCACCCTTAGCTGCTCGCACAGTTGGCACGCGCAGTGGTGACTACTGCAACATTTGCAGCTCGCTGCATGGCAGGTGCAGTCAGCCTGCAATTTGCAGCACGCGGGCGCCCGAAGCCAGGCATAGCCTGCAAATAGGTGCAGCACTTGGCAATGTTGGTTGGCAGCTGCAACCGCACACAGCCGCAGTTCTGCTCCCAAAAGACATGCACCACCGCACAGCACCACAGCACATTACCGCGTAGCCAAAGCACAGCCATGCCACTGCCTGCCGCACCCTGGCGTAGCACGCGCCGCTTTTGCGTCACCTTCAGGTTTGTTTACAAAGCTGTAAATACACCCACGGCTCGTTCGCAGACCAAACAATGCTTGTGCTGAGCACATACGCAGCCATGTGGTGCCATAACGTGCAAACAAAAGCTGCGCTAGGTTGCTTATGCACTCAAAATCTCTCGCTCACTCTCTACCTGCACACTGTTGCACCGCAACGTGTACCACTTTCACTGCCGGCTAGCTGTGCTGACAGCAAGCACG
This sequence comes from Tetradesmus lagerheimii, assembly GCA_902809745.2. Taxonomy (NCBI): domain Eukaryota; kingdom Viridiplantae; phylum Chlorophyta; class Chlorophyceae; order Sphaeropleales; family Scenedesmaceae; genus Tetradesmus; species Tetradesmus lagerheimii. The sequence continues at coordinate 46,480 of CADDIJ020000546.1, read as the reverse complement.
CAGCATCTGTCCACCAGCCCGATGCAGGCAGACTCACACCACACCACACTGCAGCAGAGCGGCTGCTGCCAGCCCTGCCAGCAAGCGCGCATGCCATGCACATAGGCACACTATGCAGCACAGCTGTAAGATGAAGACACAAACACCACATGCACAAACCATGCAATGCAGCTACCTTGAACCATTTGCGAGCCGGCTGCCAGCTGGTGGACTTACACGGGGCAGGGCTGCAGGCTGTCAACCCGCGCCGCGCACCCCACGCCTACGCCCATGCCAGACGCAAACCACACACAACTCACTGGTAGCACAGCTACACAACCTGGCACAGTACTTGTACAACGCCGGACCATGGCAGCAGCACTCATACACGGAGCCTGCTCACGTGTTGACTTTGAAAGGCACGCCCTGCATAAGCGCAGAGTCGCCCAGCAACTGCTACCAGGCCCAGAAACATGGCCGTGCTGGTTTGTGTGCCCTATGTGGTCGCTAAACCTGCCAGCTCTATCTACAGCAGTTGGTTGCCCAGCACCAGCTGGAGGCGACTGCGCTGCACATTGTTGCAGTGAAACAGCCAGCTGATGACATGCAACACCAGAGGCAGCAGCAGCTCCCCGACTGCCGGCAGCTGTCGTCACTTGCGTGAAAAGCGACCGCAGGTCCTGCAAGTGGCCAGGTCCTGGCGCTGATCATCACCAGAGCAGGAAGGCGCCAGCAGTGCATCACAGACAGCCCAGAAAACCAGTTGTGACGCCACAGGGCCGGACACCTGGTGTGTTGAACGCTGCGTACGCTCGACAAAAACAAGATTGCCAGGAGTCAACCGCAATTTAAGGTTGAGGCCTGACAGTAGCAGGCCGCGCAGCCGGCAATGAAATGTGACAAGACTGGCCAGCCAAGCAGGCTCATCACAGCAGCCCAAAAGCAACACCCAAGACCCGCAGTGCACCTAATCAACTGCTACCACCCACAGCACCGCGTAAGAAATGACGTGACCCTACAGCAGCTGCTGCAGCGGCCGGGCGGCTGCTGCGCCCCAGCAACAGCCGCCAGCCATCAGCTGCAACCAAACACTGCTGACACCCCACACACGCAAGGCACGCGCCAGCGCAGACCAGCGACCACAGCCCAGCCACGCAGCGCCAGCACAGCAGTCTGCAGCATGCTGCTGCGCATGCATGACACGGCCCCACAGATTACCATGCACAGCTACGCCTGACCAGGCAGCGCACCACGGTCGCCGCTGCTGCTGTTGCTCCTGGGGTCGTTGGCGCTCGCTGCAGCTGCCGCTGCTGCTTGGTGGCCGCAGGTCAAGCTGCTGGCAAGTTGGCTGCATGCCCTGTGCGGCAGATGCGCTTGATCTTGCTGCTGCTGCTGCTGCCGCGCTAGCTGTCAAAACGGAAGCCGCGCATGCCTGGCGGGCGTCCGCCGCTGCCTGGGCTCCAGCCCCACACGTCGTGCCTGTCCAGGAAGGGCTGCCGCTGCTCGTTGAGGCTGAGGATCTCCCAGGTGCCCTCAAAGGGGTCGGGCCGCTTCGGCCGCAGCTCCTGCTCGTAGCTGCTGGACCTGCTGGGGGGGCGCGCAGGCACGCGCTCCACCACCTCACCCGCGCCCAGCCCAGCCAGCTCAGCCTGACAGCAGCAGCAGGCAGGCAGCAGCCCAGGCAGAAGCAGCAGCAGCAGCAAGTGTTGAGTGCTGGGTACAGCACATATACACCACATGTCCACACAGAGGCAGGCCACAGTTGGCGGTTGCTGCACGGGGTGAGAGCAGCCGTGCTCAACGTAACCGATGCAGCAAGCCTCTACATGGTGCCCTGCTGTGCGGCCTAGGTGCTGCTGGCATCCAGCGAAAGCAGCGGTAATCTTGCACACATATGTACAGCACAAGCACCTGCTGCAAGCGGCCCGTGCTGCTGGTGTCGCTGCATGCCCGACTTGCAGGCACAGTCGACAGCCTGCTGCAGCTGAGGTCAAGCCACGCAGTATCCTACAGCTGACCTGGCACATGCTGCTGCTTAACTGCCACTGTAGCTGATAACATTCAGCTGCTGCTGCTGCTGTGTTGTCTTGCTGCTTGTTGCCCTGCCAGCAGCGCCAGCCCCGCCACGCACCTCTGTAGGCACCTGCACGATCCTGTTTGGCCCCGGCTGCCAGGCCACTATCGCCATCTGCTTCTGGATGACCTGTATGTCAGGCGGCCGTCCTGGCTCGCTGCCGCTGCGGTAGCTGACCTCCACCAGCCCCTCAGAGTCCTCGTTCTCGAGCTTGGTCCAGTCCTGCACAGCAGCACCGCCACAGCACAGCAAGCAAACTGACCACCAGCACATCTGCAGCAGCACCCATCAATCACAGTGTGCCGGCCTGTACATACTTGAGCGCTCCCTGAGGCTTGACAGTTGAAGTACTTCAGAGCAGCTAGCCGTGCTGCTCATGCTGCTTGCACGGCCTCCCAGCTTGCGGGACGCTGCTCCTGAGAAGCCTGGCGCTCACCTGCTCCTCCAGGATGACGTATTTGTACTCTATCCGTTGTCCAGCAGGCAGCAGCAGCTGCAGGGCACGCGATGAGACGTGTTGAGTGTGAGCCAGCCAGGGCGGTGGGTGTATGTGCACACCTGCTGCAGCCACTCACCTCGCACGTCCAGATGTCTCCCTGGTTCCACGTCATGGGAACTTTGGCTATAGACAGAAAAGACCATCCAAAGGGTATTTGCGAGCCCCCTACGCACAGCATCTGGCGCGAGTGCACTCGATAGTGCACGCTGAGCTGCACCCGCACCAGCGGCTTCTCCTTTTCAGGCTGCCTGCCACTGCTGTCTGTTCTAGGATCGTATGAATACTGCGGAGGCTGCAAAGGCTGCGAGGGGTCTGGGCCATAAGGCTGGTTCACGCTCAGAACCAGCGCTGCCGCCCGCTGCAGTTCCCTAGGAGCACGTCTGCACAGATGTGCGCGCTGAAGGCTCCAGAAGCAACTTTGGTGACGAGCTGCAGCAAACAGCTCAGAAGACCGCAACTTGGTGCCCTGCAGGCCCTGCTGTGCAGCTGCCATAGCAAAACACGAGCACTACACACCGATCGCTTCGATCATCATGTTGCAACCATAATTGACGGCTAGGCACAGAACTGCGGCCTTGGAGAGGTCACTTGCAGGGTCATGGTCAGGTTTTGCCAGGAACCTGGTGTGAGTGGCCACTACAAACAAAGATAACTCAGCCATCTGTTTGTTGAAAGCTCACGCATGGCTGGATCATCTGCTCGCTGCTGTGCTTGTCGTCACCAGGTTGAGGTACTCCACCTACACACCCTGAGCGATCCAGGACGGTAGCGCCGGAGTCGGTGTGCTTGAATTGCATGATATCAACATAGAAACTACCCCGCAAGTTCAAACGCTGCTCAAGTCAATCGGAGACGTGCATGCGTTAGATGCAGTAGTGCCCGGCAGCAGCGCGGGGATCCAGCCCTGATGTGCTGAAATCAACACAGCTGATAAGGTATGAGAAGCACCTCCGCACTTGCAGACAACATACACCAGCACAAAGCCGAGTCTTGCAATCGTCTGATGCAACGCTGGCAGGCACAGCGAGGACTGGCGCCACACACATGGCCATCAGCCTGACAACGCGTCAGTGCTGGCAGCAATGACAAACAGTCCAATGCAGCAGCACTAGGCAGCGTGATTTTGAAGGTTGACTTCAGAATGTGCAGATCATAACGTGAAAAGCAGCTGCTGCCTGCACACAACCATTGGCTACGTTATAGCAGATGCTAAATGTTTTGATGACATGGCATGCCATATGCATCTCAGCAAATGACAAGTTGCATCACAATAGCAGTCAAATATCTCCTGCACTGCCGCCTCAAATACCAGCCTCTGTACACCGCTATCAAGACGCAGGCCACTTTGCTGTTCACCATAACCCACAGCCAGGTTCCACAGCAGCTCATCTCTCAAAACAACCAATGTCAGTTCTTGTCACATTCAAGCGCCCATCCAACCGTTGCAGTGACTGCTGAGCTTCATTGCTGCTGACCATCAGACGCACCCATCAGGCGCCGCCCAAACACCGGCAGTGCCCCGCGGTTCATGCAAGCGCCGCCGGCACAAACCTGGCCCGCATTGCAGCACTGGTTGGCGCCTGGGCACCAGTTCTGGCCGCCTGTGCAGGCGGTGTTGAACCTGTCCACGCACTGCCGGGTAAACTGGTTGCAGATCTGCTGCGGGGTGTTGCAGCACGTGTTGTAGCAGCCAACCTGCAGCAGACCGGAGATGGGTGTGCAGCAGGAAGCCAACATTCGAGTATTGTGCCAAACCATGTTGAGGCTAGCATGCCTTGATGAAATTGACAGGCACTGCAAGACTGGTGTGTGGTGCTTCAGGTGCCGCATAATCTGTTCAGTGAGTGGCATGTGCTTTTAACAACACGTGTCGCATGCTGTTCCGCATCAGAAGTCTGTGGCTGAACAGCCAGGGGCGTATGCTGCATGCATGCACATCTTGTGTGACTCACGAGACGGTCTGGCCTGCATGGTATTACTGCTGGTGCTCACCTGATTCTGATTCTGGCAGCATGTGTTTGTCTGTGGGTCGCCACAGAACTGGTTGACAGGGCATATGGTTGTTCCACACGCAGTGCTTCCAAGCGGAGCACACACGTTGTTGACGCAAACATTGCCTGAAGCACCTGTTGACGCCAAGGAACAGCAGCACAGTTGCAGCAGCTTGAATGCATGCCGTTGGTCAATCCACCACTGCACACTGCCGACATGCAAGCACTGACGTCTTGCTGTCCCTGTGACATGCGCAGCTGCGCAGAGCACGGCACCAGCAACACACACAATCAACACGCGCCAGCTGTAGGAAGGCAAGGAATGCTATGTCAAGCTGGTGGCATGCTGCTGCGGGCTGTAACAGGCAGTCAGACACTCACAGCAGCCGTTGTTGCAGAAGGTTGCAGTGGAATCGCAGCACACCGTTCCTCCCTGGCAGGTTTGGCCCTGGCTGCACACGTTGCTGCCGCACATGCTCTGCCCTGGCTGCAGGCACCGGTTCTGCGAGCAGGTGTTGCCTGAGGGGCAGCAGGTGCCTGCGCAGCAGCAGCAGTGCGGCAGGGTCAAGGGTAAGGTCAAAGCAACCATGGCTGCGGCAGCAATAGCCTGCTACTGGATATGCACCGATGAGACAGTCTGTTGCACTACAGTGGTTCAGGACATGCCTGGCTTGTGCATCGTTTTGGCGAGACTCGAGTAGCTTGCATTTTGCGGTATCACATGCTGCAGGGCGCAGTGCGCTTGTGAGTGCTGTCTGCGCCGCCCTCACCTGCACAGAAGCTGGCCCCAGGGTCACAGCAGACTGCGCCGCCTGCACATTGCTGCGGGCTCTGGCACACTGTGGCGCCGCACACTGTGCTGCCCAGAGGGACGCAAAACTGGCCCTGCAGGCACGTGTCGCCTCCCCCGCAGCACTTGCCTGCACAGTTCACCTGGCCGGCAGGTGCAGCGCAGCCATGTCAGCAAACAAGTACATGGAAGCAGCAGCACAATGCGGCTCGCAGGGATGCCCTGGCACAAGCCCTGAAGGTGGTACTTGCATGGTGCATGTACCACATACACACTACATACACACTACATAGTATGTGCTCACACTGCTGCCAGCTCAAGCTGTTGCCATCTGCGGCAGCAGAAGCAGTGGGCAGCATGTGGCTGCAGTGCCTTGCCGCGCCTGCTGGTTAGCTAAGCAACTGCACGTGCAGTGCAGACTCTGGCATCATTTGGAATGGAGTGCCTGTGCCTGTTGTATCAGAGTACTGCTACCTTGGCCTGTGGTTCAACAATGCCTGCAACTGGAATACGCACTTTGAGAAGATGTTGGCAAAAGTGCATCGTGTGAAGGGTGGGCTCATGCCAGTTTGGAAGAGCCGGCTCATCAGCGTGGAAGTAAAGCGTAGCATTCTGCTTACATGCGTTCGCCCGATTGTTGAATATGGCAGTGAGGTCTGGTTTCCGTCAACTGCAAGGCAACTGCAACAGATTGACAAAGTGCAGATTGACATCATCAAGTGCTCAATGCGTTGTGGCAAGGAGCGCCCTTGCACTTCACTTGTTCTGGCTGAATGGGGTGTGAAGCCATTGCACATGTGGCTTCATCAGAGGGCGATGGAGTATTACTTTAGGGTCCAGCGTATGCAGAATTTGCGTTTGCCACATCAGGTGTTTTCAGCTGAGTGGAAGCGCCCTAGTGGTGCTGTTGCGGTGACACCTTGGCATAAGTATGTGCAGAGTTTGCTTTGCAAGTATGGTGTGGATGTTGAGGCGGCGGCTGATCGAGCTAATGCGTGCAAGAATCACATCAACCGTTAGGTCAGGAAGCTGCATGCAGACAGAATTGTTTGTGAATCACTGCAGCACTCTACTTTGAGCCGTTACATCACGCATGTGCACCCTACACATGCTGATGCCATGCATTTTAAAAGGGCTAGGCCCTTTTTGTGTTCTGGTGCGCCAACGCGTGGTATTGAGTTGCTGATGCGTGTTCGAATGGGCTGTCTTTGCGTGCATGAGCGTACCAGTCGTTATGTCGGCAGCAGAGCTGATTCTAACACAGCATGTCCTGCTTGTGGTCAGGGTGTTGAGTCTTTGTCACATCTGATGTTTGATTGTCCCGCTACATCTGCTCAGAGGGATACTATGCTTGATGAAATTCGGTCTGTTTTGCGTGATGTTGCTGGCGGCGCTGAAAAATTGCGCAATGAGTTGTCGTTGACTGATGCATCCACTAAGTTGTTGCGTTTTGTTTCTGATGATATTTGGGGTAGTAGGGGGGTGTGCCGAGTGATATCTAGGAGCATTGCTGAGTATCTTGTCCAAGCTTGGGATGTGCGTAATAATTGCAAACACAATGGAGCAGTGCTCCCTCTTTCTTCCGCTCCTGAGGGGCGCGGGGCCGATGGCGTTGATGTTATGGCTTAATGGGTAACATGATGATGATGGTGCAGTGCAGACTTTCTGGCAGCCACACATGCAGATAACATTGTATAACAACGCTCACCTCTCCTGCTGGGCAGCATATGCCTGTGGCACACGTTTGGGTAGGGTCGCACACGCTGGCGCCACATGCTGTGGACCCAACAGCCGCACACTGGCCGTTGATGCACTGCTGGCCGGTGTCGCAGCAGGTGTTGCCGCACACCACGCGGTCAGCTGAGCAGCAGACCCCATTGTTGCATGTCTGGCCATTTTGGCAGACTGCGCTGCCACATGGTATTGAACCTTGGGCCACGCACTGGCTCAACAGGCAGACGCGGTTGTTGTCGCAGCACACGCCTCCGCAGATCTCAATTCCTGTGGCACAGCAGTTCCAACCTGCACGCAAACCACACAGAGCAGAAGCAGCCCACCTTGAGCAGGCTCACTCCTGCAGAACGACCCGCCCTTGCGCTACTCTAAGGTCAAGCCCTACTGTCATCCTGACTAGCAGGCAGCCAGCCTTGCATGCACTTGAGTTGGCCTGTACACTTGTATACACAATGGAGTGGTGCTGCTTCTTTCTTTTGCTCCAGTGGGGCGCGGGGCCGATAGCATTGATGCTATAGCTTGATGTAACATGATAATGATGATTATATCATGATGATGAATAATTATCAAAAATGGCTGAGCCTGGCGGCACGACCAGCTGCTGCCTGCAAGCATGACGCATACAGCAAAGACTGCGAGGCCAGCCTCATGTACGCAGTGGCCACTCAGTGCCAGTGGAACACAGGCTGTGTTGCTCACCATCAAAGCAGCGCTGCCCGGGGGCGCATGCTCCGCCGCCGCAGATGGTGCTGCCAGCCTCAGCAAACTCAACCCCTGCAGCAAGCGCAGACAGGGCGGGAGTCAGAGACACGCGGAAGTGGCCAAGCTGGCCTGGTGGCTGGAGTCATTGCTTCTGGGTTCTCAGCACAACATGTGCTGCCACATCAGTGCATGGCACCAGCGGTGCCCGCCACCTCAACACGCCGGTTGTTTTCTGTCGCACCTGCTGGTGCCTGGCCGCTGGCAGTGGGTGCGGGTGATGGTGTCGCTACAGGCGGAGGGACGGGGGCAGGCGTTGCTCCGCCGCTGCCGGTGTCAGAAAAATCTGTTGGGCTGCTGCCACAGCCCACCAGTGTAATGGGCACTGAGGTCTGCACCTGCTGTGCTGCTGCGCTGCCACTGGCTGCTTGCGTCAGGCCCTCCACAGAAGGCGTCACTGACGCTGAGCTCAGCGCCTGCAGGCAATCACATCGACGGCAGCATGCTTATCAGCACAAGTGCTGCCTAATTTGCATGCTGCGCACTTGTCATGGCTTCAGGCTGTCAGCGTCAGCGTGGTGCCTGTATCAGACATGCAGGTTGCAGAACATCTAGTAAACATGACCTGCCCTAACACAACAGTTTGCTGTGCAGATGCCCTCCATCTTGTGCGGCACTTGACAGCTGTAGGCCTGATTTGCAGCTGCGCCATGCACCCTGCTGCTGGTCTCTGCGGCCTCACCTGCCACTGCTGGCCACACTTGGTGGCGGGCACGTTCCCGAAGAAGGCGGTGTACGTGAAGTCGCGCCCTTCCTCCAGCACCAGCCCGGGCGGCGGCTGCGTGCCTGACACGCCGTACGGCTGCAGCCAGCAGCAGAGCAGCAGTCAACCAACAATGTGACGCACCTGGGTAGTATATTATTAGAACAATGTGACGCACCTGGGCAGTATATTATTTGAACAATGTGACGCACCTGGGTAGTATATTATTTGAACAATGTGATGCACCTGGGCAGTATATTATTTGAACAATGTGACGCACCTGGGTAGTATATTATTTGAACACTGTGACGCACCTGGGCAGTATATTATTTGAACAACGCACCTGGGCGTATATTGTTGTTTGAACTTACTGTGGCGCACCTGGGTATGTATTGTTATTTGAACACTGTGACGCACCTGGGGCATTATATTATTTGAACAATGTGGGCGCTGGGCGTATATTGTTTGGAACTGCTGGCGGGCGCACCTGGGTGACGCATTACATTTTGGCGCACCTGGGCAGTATATTATTTGAACAATGTGACGCACCTGGGCAGTATATTATTTGAACACTGTGACGCACCTGGGTAGCATATTATTTGAACACTGTGACGCACCTGGGTAGTATATTATTTGAACAGCATTGGTTGGGCATCATTAAACCTTACTGCTTGGCTGGTGCTAGGCTAGCAGCAGCAGCGCTGCCGGCATCTCACCTGGATCACGTTGCTGCCCTGCTCGAACCAGTTCGTCACTGCAGCTGTCTGCCCAACATCCACTGACTCAGCACCAGCAAAGTTGTACGGTACTGCTGCTGCATTTGCTGTGCTAAAGCCATCTGCGCTGCTGATGCTGGCCGTGAGGGTGCCTGGCATCGGCTGGTCACCCGTGTACGCCGCGCTGAAGTTGCATGACAGCTGGCCGTTTGCCGGCAATGTCAAGCTGGCGCAGGTCACATCGCTGCTGTTCAGCGTGACTGGCGCCCGTGACGGTGGGTTCACAGTGACCACTGGGTCCTGCAGCAGCCGCATCTGCCCGCCTGTCTCCTGCACTGTCACGCTGCCTGACAGCACATACGTGAGCTGCTGGTTACGGGTGCGGCTGTAGCTCACAGTGTACCTGTGTGTGCGCAGCAAGCAAGCAGGCAAGCAAACAGCAGCACAGAAGTGCAGGACCACTGAGGTGCATGTGGTGTGCGTTGTTGGGATAACAGCACTACTGCTGCTGCTGCTGCTGCTGCCACACCTGGCTGCCGTCATCCATATTCCGCCCACCATGGTTGACGTCACAACACTGCACAACAATGCACAACAAACATCCACACACTGACCAGCAAGCTGTCACAGGAGCAGTGGTTGCTGTGCAGCGTGTACTCACTGTACTTGGGCCCAGCCCATGTTCGTGCCTACTGGCACGGATATGCTCTGCTTGTTGGGGGTGATGCTCACGGTCCAACTGCAGGCAGACACGGCAGGTGGGGGTCAGCTGCTTGAAATATGCAGGCTAAAACGGGTCAGCAGAAGGTTTGACTTGCCTGTACGTGGTCTGCATCTGTGGCACAAGACCAGAAATGCTGAGCTGCAGTCCTCCTTGTGCTGCTGCCAACGGTGGCGCAAACGCCAGTATGGCAAGTGACAGCCCTGCATCATACCAGCAAGAAAGAACTGTTTGAGGTTACATATGTCAACTGCGGCACGGTGTGGCAATCCCCCACAGCTGAATTGCAGGAGTTGCAGCTGTAGGCACTGGCTGCTGCCAGCTACTGCAGGGATCAAGAAGCAACTACTGTTTCGAAGCCGCTGTGTTCCTATGACTGCTCTGATCAGTTTAGATCACTTAATGTTGCTCTTCTGAGTTTACTCTACCCAAAAGAATGCCCAGCGGAGCTTCCATGATGGAGAAGCCCGCCAGCTCGGCTCCGCCAAACCAGCTCCCTGGCAAGTGCAAGCTCTATGGCCTCCTGATCTTAGTAAATATGACCTTATTATGCAGCTGTTCGCGTGTTTTGTGATGTGGTCACTGAAGGTGGGAAGCAATCGGAACAAGCGAATGCACAGCTTCCAGGAGCCTAGTACAGGGTGTGCATAGTCGATTGCTGACAGAATATCACAATGAGACGTGTCTTGCGATTCATGGACCTTGTGTGCACACAAATAGTCATCAGGTCACTGGTCACTCAATCACTCAAGAGTAGTGATCCACACACACAAGCGCACTGCGAGCAAGAAGCAGCCAACCGCCCGCAGAAGAGCAGAGCTTTCAACTTACCGAACAGACCTTACTGGCGCTGCAACGTCTTATGCAAGCATCTTGATGGACATGCCCCAGCTGGTCCCTCAGGCCTAGGCCTGTACATGTCAGTGTGTCAGATATGTCACATGTGGTGTACAACTGATGCATCAGGCTGACTGGTCACGTGCTTTCTCATTAGCATGCAATATGACGGCTGCAATATGACGGCTGCCCGTTCTCCTTGATGTCACAACAGCGGTCAACCATGGCCACCAATAAGAACTTGGCGCAGGCCCAGCACTGCTAGCCCGGCAGTGCCAGGCTGATGGGCGCATGCATATGCGCTATGATGTACACGCGTGTACCACTGAAAGCTGTCACACACAACATCATGTTGTGCTGGTAGCACACACTCATGCACATACTGGGCACAGCATACATATACTCAGCAAGTATCCGGCAGCCTGCTTGTACATGCTGTTGTGCGGCGCACGGCTGTGATAAAGCCGCCCCTGCATATGAATCTGAGCATGTTGCTCAGACAGCATGCCACAGACATGCATGCATGCACTTGTACAAGTTGCCTGCACACCAAACATGACATGAAAAAGTAAATGCTCAACACTGCAGACAGTCAGCAACGGTGCCACAGCAGGGTGCTACACGTGCGAAGCAATAACATGTAATAATAACATGGTGCTGTATTTGTGAAAGGACGGATTAATACAGATTCCTGGACTTGATGTACACAGTGCAGACAGAAGAACCCACTCCCCCCACATGCAAGCAAAGCTGGTCCCACCAAATGCAATGCATTATGCTGGAAGCATGGACCTGAACCTGACAGGCTGTCCCGCACTTGCCAGTGACAAGCAGCGATAGCCTGCCATGATGGATCCCACACAGGTACCACTTGACTGATGACTGACATAATGTCAGTCACGCAACTTGATGTTGTGTTGTTGATCGTGCCATAGGCACAGCTGCTGTCTCTGCCAACACCCCCACACCCAGCATGGCCAAACAAGATCGGCATTCTGACATACTGCGCAGCATGCTGACAGCAGGGCCAAACAAGAATGCAATTCTGACGTCGTGCTCACAACTAGGACTATGTGACACGTTACCAGGCTCACGCCTGCCTGGTGCATTCAGGTCCAAAGTTGCTGCGCTGCAGCCTGCATGCACCAGGCAGGCGTGAGCCTGGCAGCGCCTAATGGAATGTACTACCTAATAACATGCTGACAGCTGCATGCCTACCACAGCGTGCCTGTTGCTGCGCCGCGCCTGCTGCTGATGTTTCTGAAGGCGGTCTATGCTTGACTAACGCTATCCCAAAACAAGCTCTGCGTAGAAGCTGCTTGTAAACCATGCGTGCACCATGCTCATTTTTGGTTGGCAGCTCTGCTAGAAGGCGCCTGTTGAAGAGCAAGTTTCGTGTCGCTTGTTGATCCTGCCACCCCATCGGCTGCTTTTGGCTCAGCCGGTCCAGGGCATGTTCACCCATCTGGGCTCCACACACCGCTGGTCCCAGGACCTGCACACTTGGCTCCTGGAGCAGCAGTCACGGCCACAAGCAATCTGGCTGCTGCGCTGGCAGCACAACCCTGTGATGCTGTTGCCACAGAACTGGCTGGCAGTGCAAGCCACTGATGGCCCACAGGCCGAACTGCCTGGCGGGAGGCACATGTTGTTGATGCACATCATGCCACTCGCGCAGCAGCCACTATTGCAGAATGTCTCCGACGGCAGGCAGCACACCTGCAGGGTCAAGAAAGTAGCAGGCAGGCAGCGGTGGTGTTCAGCAGCATGAACGCCCCCCACAGAATAGCAGTCATGAGACTCGTGTACAGTTCACCAATCTCTGGTGAGCACATGCATGCCTTCGTTGCGCACGCAAGGCCCGTGGTCCCGTGGTTGCCAGCACTAGCAACGCTGTGCTGCGCGTTGTTAGGGGCGTCTGTGCGGCTCACCTGGTTGTTGAAGCACACACGATCTGCGCTGCACACGTTGCTGCCGCACACAGTGCTGCCAAAGGGTAGACATCGGTTCTGAACACATGCGTAATTGCAGCAGGTGCCGCTGCATGCCTGCTGCCCTGGGTTGCAGCAGGTGGTGCCACCAGCACATTGCTGAGGGAACACACAAACTCTGCCTTGGCACTCGCTGCTGCCTGCAAGAACACAGCCATATGAGCATAGCGTCGTTAGGCCCAGCCAGTCCACAGCTGACACACAGCAAGCGCTTCACGGCTCTCAGCAGCTGGCGCTCATTGCAGACCACATGTGCTCTCCTAAGCAACTGCTCGTGCAAGGCAGCGGCTTCAAGTGAAAGTACATGAGCTGTCTGCGTACCTTGGGGAACGCAGTACCTGCCCAGCAGGCAGGTGTTGGCCGTGCCGCAGCAGCGGCCCCCGCAGTTGGTCTCACCCAAGCCGCAGCATATGCCCTGCACACACTGCTGCCCGGCACTGCAGATGTTGGCCCCACAGGCTGTGGCACCTGCTGCTGCACACTGCCCAAGTAGGCACTGCTGGCCCTGATCGCAGCACCTGCTGCCGCACACAACGCGGGTTGAGTCACAGCACACATTGTTGCTGCACTGCTGGCCAGGGCTGCACACAGATGCCCCACAGGGCACAGAGCCCGGGGCCACGCACTGGTTCTGCAGGCAGAGCCGGCCGTTGTTGCAGCACACACCACCGCAGACCTGCACGCCCTCAGGGCAGCAGTTGAAGCCATCAAAGCAGCGCCAGCCAGCAGGGCAGGCGCCACCACCGCACAGCGTGCTGCCGGGAGTGGCCACCGCCACGCCTGCACGGCACAAAACTGCAAAAGTGAGCAGCAATGCAGTGGCACGGTGCAGGGCATATGCTACGGAGAGGTGCAGCCAGAACAGCCAAAGCCACGCATGTACAACGAGTGCACCAAACACCCATTGAAGCTCTCACCAGGTGCCGGGGGAACTGTTGGCCTGGGTGCTGGTGCAGGTACAGGTGCAGGTACTGGCGGTGGTGCTTGCGCAAGGCCAAGTTGCAGAGGGCTGCCTGGTGAGTTGGTGAGGCAGCCCACCAGCTCCATGGCAAGTGCAGCCCTGACAGCCTGCGGTGGCCGCGATGGATCCGCCCCGTTTGGTTGAACGCTGGCAGTGCTCAACACCTGCGTAGAAATGCAAACATTGTGAGCGTGGATATCTTCTGCTGCCACCACAGCCACCTGCACATGCCTTGGCATGCAAGTGCTGCCATGAAACACAACACGCCCGTGTGCACATCACTTTTGCGCAGGTCCTTGGGCAACATGGCTGCCACCGCATGCTGCGCTGCTGCTGCCTCACCTGCCACTGCTTCCCGCACAGGCTGGGGTCCAGCTGCCCAAACAGTGCCACGTAGCTGAACAGCCGGCTGTCCTCAAGCTGCAGGCCAGGCGGGGGCTGCTCCCCTGACACTCCAGCAGGCTGCAGCAGCCCAGGGCCCTGCTCAAAGAAGTTGGTCACGCCGACGGTGTCCCCAACCTCACGCACAGCTGCGTCAGCAAAGCCAAATGCCACATCCTGTGCTTGCAGGACCACTGGCAGCTTGGTGCCTGGTATGCTGACCGCTGCGTTGATGCTGCCCGGCCGCGGCTGCTCGCCTGTGTACTCTGCGCTGAAGCTGCAGGCCAGCTGCCCACGAGGCGTCACAGCCAGGCTGGGGCACACCACGCTGCTGGCTGGCAGGGCGATGCTGGTGCTGCCTGCACTGACTGTGACTGATGGTGGGTCAAACACCTGCATGCGCCCATCCAGCTCCACTATGACCACGCTGCCCTGCACCCTGTAGGTGGCCTGCGCCTGGCGCGTGCGCGTGAACTGCACAGTATATCTGCAGCAGGCAAGCATGTGGACCATATGGCGCAACATCCCGTGCCATGTACGTGCGCTCCTCACAATGCAGCAGCTGTTCTGCACATTGCATGGCTTCCAACACAACACCAGAACCTCATATACCAGGTCAGCTCCTGGCCTGCCGCCCAGCACGGTCTGCGCAGCTCCGCTGGTGCTGCTTTTGCAGCTGCTGCTGCCTTTTTGTGCCTGCTCACCGCACTTGCGCCCATCCTTTGTTGGATCCGACTGGGACCCGCACAGTGTCTCTGTCAGCGCTATTGGTAACTTCCCAAGTGCTTGTCTTCAGCACTGTTGTGGTGACCCCTTTGATGCTGACAGCAAACACCTGTTGCTGTGCCGCAGCCGCTGCTGATTGTGTCCATGCTGCAGACAACAGTATCAGCACCCATGCCCCTGCTCGCATTTCGGTTATATCTATTTTGGCACAGGTTACGTGACGGAAAGCATTGTGATGTTGATTTCGTGAATATGCCTGCTCACTGCTGCCAGAACAGCAGCACCGGCGTTCCCGGTGCATGGGTGTGTGGTTCACCATACATGATGATGGCTTTAACAGATGAAAGTAATTTCCGTTGCAGGGCGTCCGAGCTATTGACTTTCCGGCTTGCGCTGCATGAGATCACATCAGCCCAGCAGCCGCGGGCCCCGCATTATCCCTCTAAGTATCAGTTGTATGACGACGTATAGACGCCATATCTCATGATTATCGCCTCTACAGAAGCGTAGAGCTGACCATGCACGTAATTGTGAACTGCGTGACCTCGTGACCAGTCGTCCTTCAGCGGGAAGCAGGGAGCATGTGCGCGCCGTTGCGAACCAAAGCTCGATCAGTGGTGGGCTGCCCATCGATTGGCTTCATTCAATAAATTCAACACGTCAGTTCAATTCATGCGGGTCTCACAAAGTACGGACATCATGCCCAGCACGCTACACAGCCTTGCAGGTGGCATCAGATGATCTAGCACGTGATGCAGGGGCATTCGCAGCCTCCCCATGGTGGAATGCAGGTGAAGCCACACGACCAACCATACTGGCAGCAGCCGCGAGCGCCTTCGCACCACTGCTGACCAAGGGCACATCTGCTGTCATCATCGTTGGCCTCAACACATCTTTGATCGCGCGCCCTGCACACTTGGCTCCTGGGGCAGCAGTCACGGCCACAGGCGATCTGGCTGCTGCGCTGGCAGCACAACCCTGTGATGCTGTTGCCACAGAGCTGGCTGGCAGTACAAACCACTGATGGCCCACATGTCTGGCTGCCCAATGGAACACACATGTTGTTCAGACAGGTCATGCCACTCGCGCAGCAGCCACTGTTGCAGAACGTCTCTGAGGGCAGGCAGCACACCTGCAGGGTCACGTCGTTGTGTGAGAACAGAAGCACCGTGCTTTCGTGCTGTGCTGTCATACCACGTGTTGCAGTACTACATGTTGTACTGTACGGTGCACACTTGATACTTTGCCATGCAAGTTGCTGCCAGCTTTCCCAAAATGGCTGCGAAATATGAGCCGTATAAGTAGTACTTTGTGCCAGCTGCTCAGCGCCAACAGTATTTCGACGGATACCTGTCTCACCTGGTTGTTAAGGCACATCTTCCCAGCACTGCACACGTTGGCACCACATATTGAGCTGCCAAAAGGCAGGCAGCGGCCCTGCAGGCATGCCTGGTTGCAGCAAGTGCCACCACATGCTTGCTCGCCCGGATTGCAGCACAGCATACCACTGGTGCATCGCTGAGGATACACACACACCCTGCTTTGACACATGCTGCTACCTGCAGGGTGGGCATTTGAAAGTGGTCGAGTGTCGTTCAGCGTGTTGCCACAAAATGCCAAAGGTATTGGTTCTTTCTGCTGTCAGAATGACAGATCCACCAGCCTGGCACCCGCTTGCCACAAATTGGCATCAGTTTCTGCTGTCAGAGCATATCATTGACACATAGTTGCATTGGGTTCTGCTGACAGAATGAAAGAACCGCCAGCCCAGTGGGCGCACGCTTGTGAATCACATGTGGTGCAGCATTGCTGCAACATGCAGGCTACAAACACTGTTACTGGCAGTAACTGTTGCTTGGCAAGCAGGCGCAAACAGTGCGTGCAATTTTTGCTGCCTACATCGCCCACCTTGGCGGACACAGTATCTGCAGCAGCTGTCACACAGCAAGAGCTGCACGGCTCTCAGCAGCTGGCGCTCATTGCAGACCACATTGCTCTCCTAAGCAACTGCTCGTGCAAGGCAGCGGCTTCAAGTGAAAGTACATGAGCTGTCTGCGTACCTTGGGGAACGCAGTACCTGCCCAGCAGGCAGGTGTTGGCCGTGCCGCAGCAGCGGCCCCCGCAGTTGGTCTCACCCAAGCCGCAGCATATGCCCTGCACACACTGCTGCCCGGCACTGCAGATGTTGGCCCCACAGGCTGTGGCACCTGCTGCTGCACACTGCCCAAGTAGGCACTGCTGGCCCTGATCGCAGCACCTAGGTGCAGGCCTGCTGCCACACACAACGCGGGTTGAGTCACAGCACACATTGTTGCTGCACTGCTGGCCAGGGCTGCACACAGATGCCCCACAGGGCACAGAGCCTGAGGCCACGCACTGGTTCTGCAGGCAGAGTCGGCCGTTGTTGAAGCACACACCACCGCAGACCTGCACGCCCTCAGGACAGCAGTTGAAGCCATCAAAGCAGCGCCAGCCAGCAGGGCAGGCGCCACCACCGCACAGCGTGCTGCCGGGGGACGCAACCTTCACACCTGCAGGGACACAGCACGGATGTGTGATGGTGTATACTATCACATGTGAGGTCAGAGCAGCATAGTGTTGATGGTGCTGGCAGCACTGAAGCTGGCGACAGAAAAGATCCCCCCTCAAACATACAATACTGACGACAACGGCTGCACATGAGTTGCAGTAGCATGGTGAGCAATAGTTACACCCCAAATGCTGTGCATCTCACCGGTTTGTGGTGAGGCCTGCAGCTGTTTTTGGGCTGGAGTAGGTGATGTTTGCTTTGGTGCTGGTGCAGGGCTGGACGCGGACACAGCGTGCGGCTGCGCTGTGCTGTTTGAGCAGCCCAACAGCTCCACTGCCACTACTTCTTTCACCACCCGCGCTGCTGAGGCTGCTCCGTCAGGCTGCACACTGGCGCTGCTCAACACCTGCAGTAACCAGACATCAAAGTTGCAGGAACACAGACCACTGCTCACTTTGAACGACGCAGCTGCTGGCTGAAGCACAGCGCGCTTCATGCGTCAACTCATGATGGGCGTCATCTTGATGTTTGCATACGTCGCATAATTTGCTTGGTAAGCAGGGACGATTACGAGAACTCTGCACCATAACGCAACCGCTGTCACGACTGCCACCGCATGCTGCGCTGCTGCTGCCTCACCTGTCACAGCCTCCCGCACAGGCTGGGGTCCAGCTGCCCAAACAGTGCCACGTAGCTGAACAGTCGGCTGTCCTCAAGCTGCAGGCCAGGCGGGGGCTGCTCCCCTGACACTCCAGCAGGCTGCAGCAGCCCAGGGCCCTGCTCAAAGAAGTTGGTCACGCCGACGGTGTCCCCAACCTCACGCACAGCTGCGTCAGCAAAGCCAAACGCCACATCCTGTGCTTGCAGGACCACTGGCAGCTTGGTGCCTGGTATGCTGACCGCTGCGTTGATGCTGCCCGGCCGCGGCTGCTCGCCTGTGTACTCTGCGCTGAAGCTGCAGGCCAGCTGCCCACGAGGCGTCACAGCCAGGCTGGGGCACACCACGCTGCTGGCTGGCAGGGCGATGCTGGTGCTGCCTGCACTGACTGTGACTGATGGTGGGTCAAACACCTGCATGCGCCCATCCAGCTCCACTATGACCACGCTGCCCTGCACCCTGTAGGTGGCCTGCGCCTGGCGCGTGCGCGTGAGCTGCACAGTATACCTGCAGCAATGCATTGCCAGCACAAGGAAAGCACTTCCCCTGAATGGTGGACGCTGCACAGCAGGTGTGAACCCCTCATAAATGCAAGCGCCATGCAGAGGCATGAAATGTTTTACTTATGTTGTGAAGGTCAGACAGCATGCAAGTCTGCGCATCAGCATGATTCTGCAGCAAGCTTCCGACCAGTAACATATGTTTGATACGAGAATCAACATCACTAGCCAACCCTGGCATTGCTGCTGCGTCTATGCTTGCCCCTGTGCAGCTCTGTTACCTTACTTTTGCCCAGCCGCTGTTGGGTGCAATTGATGCCCGCACGCTGTCTGAATTGGCTGTGTTGGAAACTGACCATTTGCTGCGTGCGAGCACTGCTGTGGTCACCCCTTTGATGCTGACAGCCAACAGCTGTTGCCCTGCAGCTTGAACTACAGCTGTACTCAGGAGCAGCAGCAGCCAAGTGCCTGTCAAACAGCCGCAGTTGTGAAAGCAGCATATATTGAGAACTGGTGTCAGTATATGCAGAGCCAGCCGCGCAAGTTGCTTGCACTTGGAGTCATCAGGCCTGACAGCAAATCTGCTCTGCCTGCCTACTTCACAGTGCAGGTCCTTGTGCAAGTCTTGTGTGCTATGCCCAACGTAGCAAGCTCAAAACACTTGCCTTGAAGTGTTTTCAAAGTACATGAAGGTGACTTCTGATGTACATACCTGCTATCCGGCTGCCCAAGAGAGCCGGGCTACCTTGTGCGTGCAAGTTGCGGTTACACTTCCTGTCAAGATACGGAACAAGCGGCGGTCGCTTGAATAGTTTTATTGTTGTATCAAGAACCGTTCTATGGGCGGCACACAGCCCCAATCGACACCCGATTTTCAACCCTGTCAGCTAGGGGTTTGCTGTGAGGATTGCTGACCCCCAACACCACCCATGCAGACACACTCAGCGCCCTGTTTCGCGTGTTGGTTGTAGAGTGAAGGTTTTAGCAGGCTTAAAGCTGGCGACAGCGCAGATTTACCGCTGCGTGACGCCATGGACGGAAGGCGTGACGAGACCCTTGAGAGGCAGAGAAAAGGTGCGTGTTGCAGTGGGATGGCACAGAACATAGTGTTCATGCATGATCTACAGCTTGTGTTGTGGCCTGCACCCTCAGTCTTTGCTTCCCTTGAGTTGCTGCTGCTGGTGTGATGCACTGGTGCCAATGTACCCGAGTCTCTTGCTGTTCACAGCAGTGCAGCACAGGAGCCCTGCATTTTTCAGTCACTGCATACTGTGGATGTTACCTTCAAGCTGCTAACTCTGCTGCTGCTGCTGCGTCACTGCTTCTCATCATCATCATCATCATCATCATCATCATCATCATCATCATCATCATCATCATCACCACTGCTTCTGGTGCTTCTTTGATGTACTGTGCTGCCAATGCATTGGAACATTGCAGATGATATGCACAGGCCGCACCCTGGTGGGATTGCCCCTCATACTGTGCAGGTCTGATGCTGGCGCTGCGCCTGCTGATGACGGTGGTGAAAGCTGTGGCTGCGCTACCGCCTGCGGCCGAACAGGACGTCCAACCCAGGCAGGCAGCCTGCCTGCTGCTGCTGCAGCTGCTGCTGCTCGTCATACACCAGCTGCTGGGGCAGGCGCTGCTGTTCCACATGCAGCAGACTGCTTTGTGGCTGCTGCTGCTGCTGCAACTGCCGTGCCCCAAACCGGGCCCACATCAGGTGGCTCTAGGGCTAATCTGTGCCAGGAACGACTGTGCAGTAGCAAGCACAGCCCGCATGGGAGACAAAGGCCCCTGCTGTTGCTGCTGCTGCTGCCTGTGCTCTCCTTGCTGTGCCATGGCATCACCCTGACTTGCGAGGGGTATGCTGCTGGTGACGAGTTGCGGCCACAACCGAGTTTCAATCAGTGCACAAGAAACTTGCATCAATTATGATTTGCGTGGCAGGACGTGCACTCGTGCGCGTCTTATGAACCCTCAGATAACAGGGGACTGTGGAGTACGCATCTCAGGGCCCATGAAGCCCCCGAAACGATTTGTTTCTTCAATAGAAAGTCATTTACGAGACCTCCGATGGTCTGTCAATGCACCAACAAGTGTGACCGCAACTTGCACGCACTTCAAGGTAGCCCGAGAGAGCCTCATTCTGCTTGTTTCGACTGCTGAGCGCGCCCCTCGCTAACCTCGCCATCATCAGGTGATTTTCGATTATGCTCACATGAAGTTCTAGGTGTTTTTGTAAACCAGGCAAGCGGCACGTGATTCAAGATGCAGAGGACAACGTACGTGTTCAACCTACTGTCTTGACGTGCCATCTGTTGGCATCCGTTCAGTTGGCTTCCAGTGCATGCCACATGTGCACACGATGACCGTAATAAAAAACAATCAGCCATAGTTTCAGCAGTTTGACAGAGTCGGATTACCCGTTTTCCAAATGACTGCCACGTAACATATGACACGCTCCTGCCAACACCAGGAGCACAATGAGCTTCGGGCACTGCCGCAGCACTGGCTGGCAGCACTGCCTGGAGTGCTGCAGCTGGTATCCTCAGGCAGCTCCTTCAACCTAATGATCCAGCATACATACAACATCAGGCTGTCACCTCAGCACATCTACTAGCCACTCCCAGAACAATAACCAAGGGCTCAGGCTAGTGCTGCGCTGCTGCCGTTCCAGCTGCCTTTACTGGTGCACGTACGACCCGCAGCTGGGCCTGCAAGCCCTGCAGTGCAGGAGTCAGCCGCAGCCCTGCTGCCTCCATCTGCTGGAAGCAGTGCCCTGCCTCTGTATACTGCTGGCGGGCCATGAAGGTGCGTATGAGGACGAAGAAGGCCTGGTTGGTCAGCAGGCGCGCGGGCAGCAGGTCCAGCAGCGCCTGCAGCTCCTCCAGGCCAACGTCAGCAGCGGCTGCGGCACGGATGAGCCGCGCCACGTGCCAGCGGTTGAATGAGAAGTGCAGCAGCCGGCCCGCCATGAGCTGCTGCAGCACGCTATGGTCGTGGTTGGCCAACGTCACCTGCAGCAGGCACATGCAAGTTTATGTGGGTACCGCCACGCTGCGTGCTTGGAGAGCTGCGCTGTGGCATAATTTGCTGGCTGCGGAGCCGGTATGACTTTCTTCACACCAGGCATGAACGCCTTCTGGCTGCTGGAGCTATCCTGCAAGGCTGCTGCAACCATGCTGCTTGTGAACAATGTGTGCTTCACCAGCCTGCACAAAACCTTGCGCTAAGCTAGGTACCACAAGGCACTAACAGCCAAGCCTGTTAGGTGAACAAGACTGTTGATGCTGGCAGTGCCTGCTCCTTGCCCTGCTGCTGGTGCTGCTGCCCCTGCCAGTGGTGCTGCCGCCTCACCTCCACCAGGGACACCACAGCGCCGCCCAGCACTCTGCCGCACACCTTGTGCAGGGGGTTGCCCTGCAGCCGCACAGCGACCTGCCACGCCTGCTGCGCCTGCAGGGGGCTCTGCACATGGCGCGTCACAAGCTGCTGGATGCCCGCAGCACCTGCGCAGCACAAAGGCACAGAGGCAGGTGTGTGACGGACCAACGAGTATTAGAGAGCACATGCCGACCTTGTAGGTGGCTGCAGGCACACCTAGGGTGACACGCAACTGTAAAGAACAACTTTATCACCGTTTCTGTATAGCATAGGCAAGATTCACCAGTAGCTGGACATCCAAATGGGACAAAGGCCAACCCTGCTGAGCCGGGCACAGTGGTCACCCCACATCACCAAGCGATGCAGTTGTAGCTGCATTGCTGCTGCTGCTGCTCCTGCTGCAGCTGCTCACCTTTCACCCAGTCCACCATGCTGCTGGAGCGCGCGCACATGTCGCAGTAGCCCAGCAGCTCAGCATAGGCGGCCGGCAGAGCAACACGCGCCTGCTGCTGGTGCTGCTGCTGTCCCTGCTGTTGTTGTGGCTGCTGCCGCTGCCCTTGCTGCTGCTGCCGCTGCTCCAGGTTTTGCAACATGTGCTGTTGTGGGGCCAAGACTGCAGCATGGCTGCTAGCTGGTGTTCGTGAGCCGGCAGCGGTTGCTGCTATCCTAGGTGGCTGCTTGTGCTGTCCTTGCTGCCTGGTTTTGGGATGCTGGCCAGCACCATACTGCTGCTGTTGCTGACCCACAGTGCCATGCTGCTGAACTTGCTGTGGTGGCAGCTGCTGCACACCCGCATTGGCTTTCCTGGCAGCCAGCTGGTGCTTAGCAGTGACCTGCTTGGCAGCAGATGCATAGCGGGCAGCAGCATCATGACCATGGCCGCTGCTGCTGCTGCTGGCCTGCACGCTCAGACCCAGCTGCTTCTCCCGCCAGCTTCTGCCTGCCTCCAAGCGTGACTGTCGCTGCCTAGGGAGCACGTTCTGACACCCCACGAGCGACTGCCAAGTTTCAGGCCGTCTTCTCTGGATTGCACCTGGCTGGACTAGGCGAAATCCATTGCTGCTGCTGTTGCAGAGGCCGGCAACCACAGAGGCATGCAAGTCGTGCATTGTGCGGATTTGGGTATGCGATAAAGACTGCTGCATCGCCATACTGGCGCCAGACAGGCTTGAACACTTGGGAGTAGAAAGACAGCAGAAAATTGTTGACTACGCAGTGCGGAGCAGCAATGTTGCTTATCAAGATCACGTTAGCTTACCAGCTGAAGACAGTACGCATCCTTGTGCGTGAGGTCAGTGACATACAGCAGTTGCCGCTCCATCTTCTTCAAGTGGCACTGGCAGCATGCCAGTACTACCACGGCTACTCGGCAGTGCTCGCCAGCCCCCTTTCAGCCAGGTGCGCGAAACTCAGCAGCACTGAACATGGTGGATTTGCACTGGTTACACAACCTGTACAGCCTGTACACCTGTCAGGCTACTGTGGCATTTGCCTGCACAGACACGTTGACTTGGTGAACATCATGCATGTTGTGGGGCTGGGATGCCCCCAGCCCATGCTGATAATATCAGCAACCCGCAATGGTAAATGCCTCGCAGGCGACCTAAAGGCCAAGCAATTTCTTGGCACAATTGGTCATGGGACTGCCAGCTGACTGCAGTGCTCCTGCTGCTGCATGCGCTCACTAGTGCGCTCACTAGTACTACTCGCATCACCTAGTAGATGCTGAGAAATTGGAAAAAGAAGAGAACCACACCAATACACGAATACACACCACCACCAATGCACATGCATGTGCACATCTCTCGCACACTCTTGCGGTTGCAACTGGTGCAACCAGCCCGCCTTTCATTCACGCGCCCACACCCACAAGCCCAGCGGCCCAGCAACAACAGCTGCTGCTGCTGTAGTGACTGCGGCCTGCCGAGGAATCAGGCTGCTGCCTGCCGCTACGCCCCTGGCCTGCCCCCCGCCAGCGCCTGGTCGCTGCTCCTAGTTGTTGGCCTCCTCCTCCTCCTTGATGGCGGCGCGCAGCACCTCCACCACGCTCTTGAAGGCAAACCACTCGGGGATCTCGCCGCCGCCGCGCAGCATCTGCCTGAACTTGGTGCCGCTGAGGCTGAGCGTGGTCAGGTTCTCAGCCTTGGCCACGTCAGCAGTCACGTAGCCCTTCTCCTTGGTGTACGCGATGTTGAGGCTGGGCACCGTCTGCATGCCCAGCTCGCCAGCCATGTCGCCCGCAAGGTTCTGCGCATCGTACGCGCCGTAGAAGTCCTCGCCGCTGATGGTGGACTTGCAGCCAGCCATGTCGCGGCCGATGATGAAGTGTGTGCAGCCTGGCGTGTGGCAACAGGGAAGGGTGGCAACCAGCACAGACAGCAGGTGATCAGGCTGAGGAAGTGGCGTGTTGGCACGGCTGCATGAGCCACACATGCTGTTGGAACCCTGCACACACTGCTGCTGTGCTCAACGCGTGCATAATCATGCGTCAGGCAGCGGCGTCAAACACCAGCTTGCTGCTGCTACCGCCCAGCATGCCTTGGGTGTCAGCTGAATGCCCTTGCAGTCCCCGCCCTGCTGCAGTGCTCCGGCCACTGCACGCCCCAGCCCTGCTGCAGGCACGTACGCGGCCCCTCACCGTAGTTTTTGCGGATGATCATGTGCTGGATGGCCTCGCGGGGGCCGGCCATGTGCATGGAGTAGGGCAGGTAGGCCCAGCGCAGGCGGGGGTTGGCGGCCTCAGCCTTCAGCACCTCGTACGTGCGGTAGCGCACCACACCAGGGATGTCGTCGTCCTGCAGCAGCAGTTGGAGAAGGGGAAGGGGGCGGGGCAGAAACACAATGCCAGGCAGCGCATCAGTCATCCATATGCCTGCAAATGTACACAGCTATGCCAAGGACAGCTGGCGCCTTCACCTGCGGCGCACAGTCATGTGCAACAGTGCAGCAGTGCAGCTGCGCCTGCATCGAGCTCCTGTTTCAGTCATGCCTGCAGCAGCCACCCGTCAAATCGCCTGTGCCCTGCCCTGCCAGCAGGCTCCCTGCTGCGCACCTGTGTTTTTTTTAAGTAAATTGGTTACATGGGCTGGACCAAGCAACAACAAATTTACTTCTGAAAAAGATCCTGAGAGAGGATGGGGCAACCTGTTCTGACACCCACCCCACAGCTCTCTTTGCTTAAGAGATGCTGTCACAGGGTCGTATAGATAGCTCCGTGAGGAACAGCCGTAAAGGCATCCAGGACCTGACCGTGTGCCCAATATCCACTACAACAACAGCCGTCCGTGGATCAGCTGCAGTGCGTAACAGGCCATGAGACGCACCTGTGTTGGGCCGCATGTGGGGTGCACCAGGCACACCGCGCCGTCCTGCACGTTGGGTGCGTCCAGGGCGCGGATGAACAGCTCGTAGTGGGCGCGGTGGATGGGGTTGCGGCACTGGAAGGCCAGCACGTCAGCGTTGGCTGGCAGCGTGGAGCGCACCTCAGCGGGGGTGGCGCAGGGGAACACGCGGCTGGGCAGCTCCAGGCCCTCAACCTTGCCGCCTGCGCAGTGACGCGGTGGACAGGGCACCACACGACAGCACAAGGTGAGTGTGGAGTACGGATGGTGGTATTTGAAGCAAAGCAAGCAGGGCTTAGGCGTGCACACAGTATAAGCAGCCACACAGCTTTGTGCTGGTGACAGCCCAGTGGCGTGCTGTG
Source organism: Tetradesmus lagerheimii (assembly GCA_902809745.2). Taxonomy (NCBI): domain Eukaryota; kingdom Viridiplantae; phylum Chlorophyta; class Chlorophyceae; order Sphaeropleales; family Scenedesmaceae; genus Tetradesmus; species Tetradesmus lagerheimii. The sequence goes on along the minus strand of CADDIJ020000546.1, from coordinate 20,837 downwards.
CAGCCCTCACCCACTCAGAAGACGCTCTGCCAGCAGCTGCGTGTGTTCCAGCACAATGAACCCAGCAACGATTTTGAGGCCGCTGCTGCTTTGCAGTGCTGCTCGCCAGCCGCTGGCAGCACAGCATCACGCTGTCCGCCGCTGCAGCTGCCTGGACCGGCTCTGTCCCCTGCCCAGTCGCGGGCACTCACCCATGTAGTACTTGCCGCGCTCCATGGCCACCATCTGCACTGCGGGGTGCTCCAGGCTGCTGGTGCCGTAGCACTTGAGGCACTCCAGGGGCTTGTTGGGTGTCCACTTGCTGTCGATGGTCACTGCAGCAATGGCGGTGCCCTGGTAGGTCATCAGCACCTTGTCCCCGGGCTGGATGTCCTCGCTGTTGGTGTCCAGCACAATGGGCAGGCCAAACAGCAGGCCGCTCTGCACATGCCACACAACCACAGGCGCAGCAGCAGCAGCAGCAGCAGAAAGGACAGCATGGACACATCCTGTCAGACATCAAGAAACCGCGCGCCGGACAGAGGCAGGTTGACAGCACAGCCATGGGCTCATCATGCTGCTGTGGGGCAGATGTGTTCAGCACGCGCTGCCGAACGGTGTGCACTTTTTGCCACCACCCTAAGCAGCAGCACCCTCAGTCAGAGCTGCTGCCGTCATGTGCGCTGCTGCTCACCGTCATGCGCATGTTGAGCACCACGCTGTCGTACTCGGCCTGGTTCATGAAGCCCTCCAGTGGGGAGAAGCCACTGCAGCGGCGATAGGGGGCGGCATGCAAGTGTGAGGTTGCTGCAAGCATGTCGTCGTAAGGTCGTGTAGCCCCCCACTAGCACCATGGCCGGACAGACATATACTCCACAATGGACGCCAACTCTGTGTCGGGCTGCAAAATGTATGTGTCACAGCACGTACTTGCCCGACATACTATCAAGACAGACAACTGTGTCTGTACGGATGAACTTGTGTACACGCCTTGCAGCAGCAAAGCAGCATTCAGTTCACCCAGAGCAGCAGCATACAGGACGACGAATCAGCACATATACCCTGCTGTTATGCTGCAGCAGGCCCCAGCTGTGCTCATCAAGCCATCAGACGTGGCGTCCTGGCGTCCTGTATGACGATGTCCTGTGTCCTGTTCGTCGTCCTGTATGACAGATGTCCTGTCGAGCACTCACCCGACACACAGCAGCTCCACATCGCATGCGTTCCTGTCGGAGCACTCGATGGTCTTGGTGCAGCTGTCGATGACTGCCTGGCGCTCGCTGGCTGGCACCATGAGATTCACCAGCTGGTCGCCGTGGGGGGCCTGCAGGCCTTCAGCAGTGCGGTGCTGCTGCTGCACAGCCTGTACGGCAGCGGCACTGCAGGACAGGCAGCAACAGCATGAGTTGCATGAAAAAAGGGGCCCATTCGGTGGCATGCAGGCAGAAACGTCTCAGAGGTGCTGATTTGTCTCAAAGCTATGACTTAAGGCAGTTGCTGGGATGCTGAGCTTCGGGACTGCTGCTGCTGCTGGTGCAAGGGAACTCTGATTGGCGGGCGGAACGCACTGACGTAAAGGAACGCATGCAGTGCAAGCCTAAAAGCACCATAACATACAAAGAAGCCTGATTTCAAGCACCTCATGCACGCATCGCGCTCCTGGACTGCGCATTATGCTTGTCAGGGCCAGCTTGTTTCGGGTAGTAAGCAGCTGCTGTGAGCTGCGAGGGCTATGATCAATGCGTACATTGAGTCTGGCCAATTCAACTTGAACTCGACATGGGCGTGGTCTCACCTGCAGCGGACCACGGGAGCCTGGTTGGCGCGGCTGCTGCTTGTGCTGGCAAGGGCACCTGATGCAGCCATCTTGATAACGTTGCAGCGAGCAGCAGGTGCGGCGCTGGCCACGCGCACCACGGGTGCTGGAGCCTGCTGCCTGCTGGACACAACACCAGCCTGAGCACGCTGAGTGAAACGGAGAGCCATGATGGGTGTTTTGTATTTTGCAGTGGCGTACCACAGTGGAGATGTGTGGAAGGCAACGTGATTCGGCTTGCTCAGGCCAATGAGGCCCGAGTGCCAGGCAACCACCAGCAAGAAGTAACACACTAAGCCCAGTTGAGTAGTAGCTGTCCATTCCTGAGCCCTGTACAGTTTGTTAGCGTGCATTGTGCGCGAACACAAGTTTTCTTGCTTCTAACGGCCGGGTCTTTTGGATCAGATACGTTTACTCTACAGCAGTGCACAGGCTGCTTGCACATGTTCACCAACAGCAGCCACTTGAACTGCATCCTCTAGCATTTACTTTGAGTTTAGAATAGTACTCTGTTGAACATTGACGACGCTCTTGTCAAACTGTGTGCATAGTTAGCAGGGTCTCTGCCCCCACCTGCAGCTTTACATCACTGGTACACCCAACAGCTGGCCAGCCACAGCAGCAGTAGCGCCGAGCCACCATAGCAGCAGCTGCTGCTGCTGCTGCTGCAAGAGAGGGCGGATGCAGCACAGCCTGGTGGGCCAGGGCCCGCTGGCATGCAGGCTGGGCAGCCTGCACAGGCGCTGTGGCAGGGGCCTGCGCAGGCTGCGGCAGTCGGGCAGTGTAGCAGCAGGCGCGCGGTGTCTGTCTGCATGTGGTGGCGTGGCTGTGTTTGCATCCGTCACAGGCAGCAATGGTGCACCCGATGCAAGGTAGGTGGTCCGATCAGTAGAAACTGTTCCCGGCATGCATGCATGCATGCATGCGTGCAAATGCCTGAATTTCTGCACTCATGTACGCACATGTGCTGGGCATGGGCTAGCCGCATGCATGCACATGGATAGGCTGAGACCTGCCAAGCTTGGCAAGCTGCTGACACAGGCAGGTGTTCACTGTATTCCTCAACGCCGTTCTTTGTCAGCTGCAGCAGCAGCCTGGCAGCAGGGAACATCACATCTGTCACTGACTGCCTGCTGTTGCATGTGTTTGTGCTGTGCTGCTGTGTCTCGCAGCAGCCCCAAGCTACCAAACCAGGGCAGCGGCAGTAAGTCCAGCAGCAGCAGCAGCAAGGGCAAGGGCCCGCTAGACTTTGGCTCACCGCTGCGGCGCTGCACGGACGGCCTGCTGGTCCTGAACGTGCTGATGTTTGTGCTGCAATGGGCCAGCAAGGACGCGCTCATGCTGTGGGGCGCCAAGATCAACAGCGCCATAGCAGCAGGCCAGGTGTGGCGGCTGCTGACCAGCAGCTTCCTGCACACGGGCGCCATACACTTGCTGGTGAGGGGTCGGCCGACCAGCACACACATTGCTGCTGCTGCTGCTCTGCAGCTGTGGTAGCTGGCTGGCTGGCTGGCTGGCTGGCTGGCTGGCCATGTAACTGCATAGCCAGTAGTAGTGTGCCTCTTTATGTGCAGTAGCTGCTTTGTCATGTTGGTAGCATTGCCAGCAGACCTGGTGACAGCTTGGAATGGTTCAGCACAGGTCAGCCTGCAGGGTGTTATCCTGGAGCATGCTTGCTGCATACATGCTTGCCTGTGATTGTGGTAGCGATTACATTTAGAGCACCCACGTCAATGGTATGATGGCAAGCAGCTGGTTGTGCTGCATCTGTATTGTTCATCTGGCGCCACACTCAGCAGCGTTCAATCATGTGATACGTGCTGCTCCTGCCTCAACTTTAATTGTTCAGCCGCTCTCTGCTTCTTGTACTGCTGCTGCTGCTACTGCTGCTGCGTGTGTGCTGCAGATCAACAGCCACGCACTGGCCACCATTGGGCCCCACGTGGAGCTCATTGCAGGCAGCAGCAGGTTCATGGCAGTCTACTTGGTAGGTGCCGTGGCGGGAACCAGTGCCAGCTTCCTGCTCACGCCTGCGCCCTCAGTGGGTGCCAGTGCGGCGCTGTTTGGGCTGGGTGCTGCGCTGGGCATGTTCTACTGGAGGCACCGTGACAGCATAGGGCGCCGCAGCGAGGTGATGCTGCAGCAGCTGGGGCTGACGCTGGCCATCAACATGGTCTACAGCCTGGCCAGCAAGCGCATCGACAACTGGTGAGCCAGCCGCGAGGCGGCGCTGCAGCAGCGCTGCTCCCGCTGGCAGGCATTCTGCAGCATACCTTCATTGCTGTTGTGTAGAGCCTGCTGCCAACGCATGCGGCGCCTGCCGTGTCTGCTTCTCGCAGGCGTGGTGAGCACATCTGCTAGTACATGCTGCTGCTGCATACGCAGGATGCACCCGCGCTCACCCTGCTGTCAATGCCTCTCTTGCTGCGCTGATGCAGGGGCCACATTGGTGGCATGATTGGTGGAGCTGCAGTGTCATGGCTACTGGGTCCAAAGTTTACGCGGCTATCAAATGGCCAAGTTGCCGACACGCCTCCGCTGCCGATCATGGCTTACAGGCCGCCCGGGGGTGCTGCTGACGGTGGCAAGGGTGGCGCAGGCGACCTCAGGTTGATCAGGGGCACAAGCTAGTGCTTGCTTGGTGTCCTACCAAAGTGCAGCAACCAACGTGGTGTGAAACCACGTAGCACACTAGTGTAGTGTGAGGGTAGCGTTCAGACGGGAATTTGGCTCAATCAGTTGATTTTGATATCAGCTGTCGGTTTGAGGAAAAACAAGCCATAGACCCTGTCACGCGTACGATCATCTGGATTTTCATATTTTTGTAACATCACTGATCGCCGATGGCTGTTGGCACGGTGTATGTTCGCAGCATTGTTGGGCCGCGGGGGTTGCTTGATATCATGGTCAGCTAACAATATGTTATGGCTATTGCGGCAGCTATATTGCGGCAGCTTCAAATTATTAGGAGCCAGTGTGGCACACCTTGACAGCCTCCTTTTCATTGCTGGAACATTGCAATGCGTGGGGCTGACCAGTTCAGGGCAGCAACGTCATCTAAGCTCAACAAGCCTTGTTGGCAACAAGCGTGTGTTGTACGTACAAGCTGGTGTACCAGGGCCAGCATCTTGCATGGCATGCGTCTCCCGCTGAGGTAATTACCTATAAAGGTTATGAAGCTGTAACACTTTGCTGTTACAACAGCCGAATTTGAAACAGCCCGACCCTTCAAGGCTGGCTGGAAGCGACATTTGCCAGAACATGCCATGCTTCAATTGCAAGCACACTGTGTGGCACTGATGACCATCACAAAGGCCAGCATCAGCCTGATCACATCGGATGTGAAATTCAAACACCCACCATCAACACAAAAGCCGATCACAACCCTGCAGGAGGTCCGTTTTCACTGCCTGGCTTGAAATTGCAAACACAACTTGTCAACCCTGTGGGGGGATGGTGACCACTATGCCAAACCTCACAGCTCCTCTCATATGATATGTTTTGTGTGGGGTGTGTACTGACTGGCTATCACTGCTCAACAACCGTTCAAAGTCACTTGTCTGTTGCTAGTAAGTACTGTTACACATTGAGCGACGCGTTTCGGACTCTTCGTCCATCATCAGGCTGTTTGTGTGAACAGCACTAGCACAAACAAGTATGGGCCATCAGGCGCAACAGACCTGGCAGGGTTAGGTTTTAGGGTGAGGCCACAGGCTTTCAAAACAGCCAGTGGCTCTCACCCTGCATGTTTCTCATGATGTATGTTCCCCAGAATGGTTGCAGGGTTCGAGCCACTGGCTGTTTGAAAGCCTGTACACACCCCACACAAAACTCGTATAAATTCGTCCAATTTTTCAACGCATACGTATTCATACGTAGTTTATACGTATATTTGAAACATACGTAACATACGCACATACGTTTGGCCCATCCCTACTCATATGGGTAACCCACAGTAGGTACGTGCAAGCACTGATAGCACTGAGAAGCTGCAAAAACTACACAGTAGTGCAATGCTTTGCTGTTAGGATGAGCTATGTAAAATGCGCGCGCACTCTATGTTAGCACACTCAAGTCCAAAAGTGCAGTGCAAGCACTGCTTGCAGACACGATGTCTGCACTGCAAAGAGGGCATTCACTCTGAGCAGGCAGTAGATAAGAAATGCATCCCCTCATAACCTGCCACCATGTGAACAAATGATGAAATGAAATGCAATTGCTGCCAGGCACAGCGCTGTTGCAATGGATCTGCTGGGCCAAGATGATCTGGTGTTGTGGGGCTGCTGCAGCTTTGTTGGACAATCACTGCAGCAGCTGATATCTGGATTAACATGTTGCCTGTGACAACATGACATTGTCACCATCTGAAGAAAAACAACAGCTTCTTTAACTAGCAGGCTGTGCTTTCCACTGCTGGCGCTGAGGTGGGCTCTAGACACTGCATTCCCCAACGCAGAACTTGCCCCGCTGACGTAATAAGCACTAACGGGATCTTCACCCAAAGGAAGAAAACAGAGCTTGCCAACAGTGAGCCTAACAGCGCAGGTAAAAAACATCCCTGTCACTTCCAAGGATTCAAGCAAAGTTTGACCCCAACACTGTCATTTGTTAGCCATGACTGCTACACAACAGCTGTTACCCTCCTGCCTCCTGCTGCTGCTGCTTCTGTAGCATGGCACCTCACACTTTGCCAGCATTGCTGACCTGGGTGCTGTAGCTCTCCCCTGCACCCTCCAGCGCCAGCTCTGTTGCGCACGCCTGCCATGCACCGCTCTTCACGCCATGCACCGTGTGCCGCACGTGGCTCTCCAGGTGCTGCATGTGGCGCGTTTTGTGGTCAGTCCCAGCGCTGCCTGGCAGCTCCACATTGCCAGCACCCCTGTGGGTGTTGCCGCCGCTGCCAGCCGCGCGCGGTGAGTTGGCTGTCTCCCGTGACGTGCGCAGGTGCTGGTGCTGCGCTGGGCCGCCATGGCCATCCCCAGAGTAGCGGCTGCCGTGCCGCTCATGGTCAAAGGCTTCCGTCAACATCATGCGCGCAAACTGCAGGCAAGCAAAGCAGGCACACATGTACTGAACAAACATGCAACCCCAGCTCAGAAAAGCGGTGTTGGCGGCTGCTATTGCAGGAATATTTCTTGCAAAAGCTGCGATACGTTTGCTACTTCAATATGTAGGCAGGAGCCAGTAAGGATTAGCAAGGCCATCTGCTTGTGCTGCATGCACACCTCATCATAATCAATCCTGCAGTTGTTGTCCCTGTCCACCTCTGATAGCAGCGACTGGATTGCACCAGCAGACACACCCTCCTTCTGCAGCGCCTGCATATGCAAATTGTGCGTTCCGCAGGTGGCGAAGAGTTGATATGATGGAACATGCAGGAAATAATCAAATGAACTGAGTAGCAGCAACAACAAACCATCTGCATGTTGATGATTATGGGACAGTCATCACGGCGCAAGTTGGAAAAACACATTGCGCAGCTGCCATGCTGCCATGCTGCCATGCCTGCAGCCAGTGACATGTAGCATATTCAAGATCACCCAGTTATGTCCCTCATTCCCACGTGTCAAGTCCCAAACCATGTACCATGCCGCGTGGTGCCCTAAGCATATGGCTGCCCCATCCCCCCGCCCCCGCCCCTGCCGTGCCCCTGCCCCGCGCCCACCTCCAGCAGCTCCTCCTCGCTGATGAAGCCGCTGCCGTCAGTGTCAAAGTGCTGGAATGCAGCCATCAAGTTCTCACGGCGCTGCAGCTTGCCCAGGAACACTGTGGCGGTCAGGAACTCCTGCAACAGCAGCATTGCCCACAGAGACAGCAATTGGCTGTGCAGCTACTGGCAGCCCAGCAGTCCAAGCACATTGCGTGTATCCTGTTCACCACTGCAGCAACTGCTGCAGCACAAGCCCTGTCCCCCGTGTTGCTGGCGCCGCGCACCTGGAAGTCCAGGGTGTGGTTGCCATCCAGGTCCACCTGGGCCATGATGCGCTCCAGCTCGTGGTCAGCAACAACAGCACCCTTGCGGCGCATGCCTGTACAACAACCACATAGCTGTTACTAGAATTACAATGTTCACTGAATGAAAAGCAGTGCGTATATGCTCTACACATGCAATTGCTGACTGCAAGCAGTGTCAGCATTCATGTCACATTGCAGCTGCGGTGGACAGTCGCAGAAGCTGCGCACATGCACCTTGGTGGTGGTGCACCGCGTATGCGCAAACCAGCATATGCAAGCAACCCAGTTGTGGTCTGCTGCCGCTGTTATTGCTGCTTCACCATGTGCCATCCGGCCTCACCCTCTTTCAGCTCTGTGTAGCTGATGGTGCCGCTGCCGTCCCTGTCCATGTCCATGAACATCTGGCGGATACCTTCAATCTCCTCTGGTGGCAGGTGCGTGGCAACCACCTGCAAGCGGCATGCGTGTTGTCGTGGCAGTGACTGTCAGAGGGAGCAAGTAGTGTGCAAACAATAGCAGCAGCCAGCAAAGGTTCCAGTCTGAGCTGCAGACGGGATACACCTGCTGTGCTCGTTCTGATGCACCCGCCTGGTTGACACCAACACACTGACTATGGCTTGTACTACTCCCCACGTACATTTATAACTGCTGCCCTGCGCCCAAGCGCGTCTCACCCGAAGCGCCTCCTTTTTGAACCTGTTCATGTTTGCAAACCGCCGCATGCGCTGCAAGATCTCAGGCTGCATGGGCGCCTCAGGTGCTGAGCTGCCGCCCTGCATCCACTCGTGCGCCAGGATGGTGGCAGCGTCTGGCCGCTTGCGGGGATCACGTACCAGCATGAGCCGCACACAGTCCTTCGCCTGATGGACAAGCGCGTGTGCACGAGTAACAACCACACAGCAGCAGCATGAGGGATCAGGTGGGGCCCTGCTGCTGACATCATGCTTGGTGTTAAGGGGCAACAAGCACCTACAACTGCCACCACAGTGCGCTGCTGAAGATAAACTGGCTACCTGACTGCTTCTCAGACTATCTGTCATAGTATGTTTGCAGCGCACAGCTGCCCTGCCGCAAGCGCACATGTGCTTAAAGTAGCATTGGACACACATGAACATGTGCTGTCCCCGCGCAACCAAAGCTATCTGTTCATGCTGCAGCCGCCTGGTCTCTTGCATACCATGTAAACAGTCTGCGCATGCTCTGGTCAACCGCAACTTTGCTGGTGCTGGTGTTAGACAGCAGCCCGCACCTGTGCACTGACAGAGTCCCAGGGAGGGCTGGCCAGGTCCAAGCTGTCATGCAGCACTGCACGGAAGATCTGCTGTGCATTGCTGCCGTAGAATGGCGGCCAGCCGCACAGAAGGATGTACATGATCACACCGCAGCTCCAGATGTCAGCTGCCTTGCCGTAGGATCGCCGGAGTACCTGAGCAGCAGCAGGAGGTGGAGCAAAGGGCGCGTGCATAGAGCATGTCAGCAAGACAAGCTGTTGCGTGACCTATGCAATCCTGTACTGCTCAAATGCATGTTCAATTGTTGCTGTGTGTTGCTGATGCAAGCGCTTGTTGCTGTGGCAGCAGTTTTCACAAGCAGCCGCTGCTGTAGAAGCTGCCCAGCCTCACCTCTGGCGCCATGTAGAACGGCGAGCCAACCAGGTCCCGCAACACAGAACCTTCAGTGTTGAAGGTGCTCAGGCCAAAGTCGATGGCCTTCAGCGTGCGCTTGCCAGTGTCCTGCCGCATAGTCAGGTGCATACAGGAATGGTTTAGACAGCAGCACTGCAGGATCCACCATGGCACAGGCTCGGCAGCTGTTTGCGTGTGTGGTGCACAGCAGCTGCACAGCTATATGAAGCTCGCATCTCTGCTCACCTTGAACAAGAAGTTTTCAGGCTTCAGGTCCCTGTGCACTACGTTCATGCTGTGACAGTGCTGCACAACCTGCATGCAACACAAAAAGCACATCAGCATAGCAGCACAGGGCCCCATCTTGTGTGGTGCCTGCATCAAGATCCCACCCAAAGAGGACACGCAGTCAGCCCTGCGGTAGTGCAGACTCCACCGCACCTGCAGCAATGTGCGCATGATGCTGGCTGCATCCCTCTCCCTGTAGTGGCCCTTGGCTGACAACTGCTCAAAAAGCTCGCCGCCTGCAACCAATGTGCACACCATTGCTCAGTTTAGTACAGCCAATCACATCAGACCTAGTCTCGATTGCTTGAAAAGTGTATGAGTTCGCAATCGTTTTGCTGCTGTATGCTCTCCGTCTCAAAGCAACCCCATCACAACGCCCACTCCATGTGCCCAGCTGCACAGATGTTGCCTGCTGCCCACCTGTGCACAGCTCCATCACGATGTGAATGTGGTGCGCATCCTCATAGGCACCCTTGAAGGTCACCACATGTGGGTGGCCGGACAGATGGTGCATCACCTTGATCTCCCGCCGCACATCCTCCATGTCCTCAGCACTGACCAGCTTGCGCTTGCTGATGCTCTTGCATGCGCACTGCTCGCCTGTCACATTGTCTGTTACCAAGCGAGTCACCCCAAACTGACCCTTACCAAGCACCTTATCAAACGTGTAAAGTGACCGCATGTCATCGCAGCGTCCCAAGACCGACTTGGCATTTACACGATCGCCGATGCTGCCACCACCTGCTGCTGACTGGCTCTGCTGCTGCTTGCGGCTGCCACTGCGGCCCGCTCCACCATAGCCTGAAGGTTCTCTGCCTCCTTGTTTGGATGGAAGGCGTGCTGCATTAGCTGGTTCACAGCTGTTGTCACCAGGCCTTGCTGCCTGAGGCTCATCCGGCCCATCACTGACAGGTGCTGAGGAGCAGATGCCCATGCTGTCAGCGTACACTGCCTAGCAGCACGGCCGGCGCTTGAGGCACAGCAGCACCTTCAACCTGCCTCTGCTGAATCCCGAATCTACTGCATGGCTGTGCTGCTGCTGGCTGTGCTGCTGTGAACTGCTGTATCCCAGGCACGTGCAGCAGCACCGAGCTATCACAGCTTGGTCCAGCTGATGATAGCAAGAATTTACGCTGTATGACAGTATAGATATATCTTGTAGTGCGTCGAGGACGTTCTAGATTATAACCCTGTCGCCCCTGTCTGAAGGTCAACTGTTGGTATAACCAACACGACTGCAGAGCAGTGCACAAAAATCGCGAACGGACATGGCAGTCCAACAAAGGCAAACGTATCCTGAGTGGCCGGATGTCTGCTATAGCTGTGTCTGACTGGTGACATTTCGAAACACCAGAGCCCTAGTTTACTGTAATGATGGTGCTTGCCTGCAGCTGCTTGAGCATTCTTGAAGTTTTGCTCAATGCCGATTATAAAACACTCGCAGCAGCCTGCCGCGTATGTGCATGTGTTCTCTGGCTGCCCTGTTTGAGCTCCGCAACTGGCTGCGCGTTGTCAACAGGTGCAACTATGATGCGCAAATGTTTAAAACTGCACGGAAGTACTTTTGTCCAACCGCATGCTCTGGCCAGGACCTCGTGCAGAGCAAAGTCGTCGAGGCCAGCTGCTGCACTGCCAAGGAGGGCGTGCTGGGCTGCAGCTGTGCATGCAGACGACTTGCCTGATCCTTCAGGTTTAGATGGAGGTGAATCTATTAGTGGCACGGCTGATGGCATCACCAGGCAACGACAGCAGCAGCAACAACAGCAGCTGCAGCAACAGCAGCAACAGCAGCAGCAGCAGCAGCAGCAGCAGCAGCAGCAGCAGGAATCACAGCAACAGCAGCAGCGGGCGGCACGGGATACATCAGGTTGGGGCAGCGGCTGGGCTCGCAGGCGTGACAGCGCAGGTCTGAGCAGCAGCAGAAGCAGCAGTAACAGTAGCAGTAGACGTAGCAGCAGCAGCAGCAGCAGCAGCAGCAGCAGCAGCAGCAGTGGCAGTAGTAGTATCAGTAGCAGCAGCAGAACCCACAGGAGTAGTAGCAGAATGCAGAAGCCCATCAGCTTCTTTGCTGACTCTGCAGCCAAACCACGTAACTCTAGCAGCAACACTGCCGGCAGCAGCGGTGATGCTGCAGCGGCTAAAGAGCAAACAGAGCTTGATCCTGAGCTTGAGGCCAGCATTCGTCAGAATGTTGACAGGGCAGCACAAACTCTGCAAGAGATGATGAGCGAGGTGCTCAAAGAGTTGCTCATTGAGGAGGCCAGTGCATATGTGCTGGATGAGGCGGCCCCCAGCATCAACCTGAAGCAGGTATGTGGTGTGTGTGGCGCTTCTTCTTGATTGAGGTAGCAACTGTTTGTTGTTTTTGCTCGCCGCCAGCATAAGCAGGCAGATGATGGTGGTATATAAAGCTGCTTTTTTGCAATACTGATGCCTAGAAGGTACTTGCACTGCTGGCACAACCTGTCTGGTACCCATGGTCGTTGCTGCTCATGGTATGTTGTTGACATGAGAGCACTGTTACCCAGCGGATGATGCACCGCGTCCGCACCACTATGGACGTCTCTGTAGATAAGTCAGGAACGAGTGGGTGATCGGAAGAGTGCCCATTTAGTTTCATAAAAAACACAATAAAAAAATGTAATAAAAAAGAAAAAGTTAAACAAGTACGTAGTACTTGAGTTTTTTCATTCAAAAAAAAACTTTATACTGTTTTTTTTTCAACACTGTGTGTTCTTTTTTTTTGTGGACAACATGCAAATATTTGCTTTTTTTTTGAAATGTGCTTTTTTCAAAAAAATTTTTGTGAGCAAAGCACATTTCAAAAAATTGAAGTCGAAACAAAAAAAATAAAAATAGAAAGTTTTCTGGAATCACTTTTTGAATTTTTTTAGGCAAAGTTCGCTTTGCAATTACTGTGGTTCTATGTGCACTGCTGTGACTAGCCAGGCAACGTTGGTTGTAGCAGGTGGAGCGCTAGGTCAGCGTGCTGAACAAAAGTGGTGTCTTTGAAGGGGTAGGCAGATGCCGTCATGCTGTGTGGCATCATATGCTATGCATTATGTACTCTTATGATCTTGTTGCACATCTTGAAGTGATGGCTGCAAAATTTCTTCACGCTCTGCCTGTCCTGCGCTGCCACCGTCTGTGTTGTTTGATTTAGGCTGCACGCAACGCTGTTGTCAAGCGCCTGGAGTGGCTTGATGCAAACTTCCTTGCAGCGCTGAATGCCTACATGGCGGTGCCGGGCGTGACCACCAACGCTGACATGAGGGGGCTGCTAGGCGCAATACGCGATGAGGTGCTTGACCTGGTGAGTGGTGATCTTCTTCTTCAGCGACGGCCAGGTCGCTAGCCCACATGCATCCACTCCTTTCCATGTTTGCTGCATTTGAAAATGCATAGTATGCCTTGGTGGTGGTCATCAGCCAAAAATGACCTAACTCAAGGCAAGCGGCAGATAGGGCACTAGTTTGCACTTTCTCACGTCTTGTTGGCTGCACATGTCTTACTGCTGTTGCACCAGGTTTCTGCGCGTATGCCGCCTTCCGTTCAAGTGTTGAACGCAGCTTTGAGCCACAGCAGCAGGGCCGGGCGCGCCATGGTTGTGTCAACCGCACTCAACGGGGGTGGTGACGCTGTGCCCGCTTGTGACCTGGACTCGCTAGGCGCTGCTGCTGCTCAGCTAGTAGAGGACATGGAAGACCAACAAGTGAGTTGCCAACCCATCTAGGCGCGAAGTTGCACACGTGGCTTCTTGGGTTCTGAAAAGATACACATAAAACAAGTCATTGTGTTGTTGTCCAATCAAGTCTTATCGATCTTGGGGTTGGTTTCCACAAGCACATGTTGTTGAGCTGCAAATAACATTTGGCGTAGTGGTGAGATTTTCAGACTGTTCAATGAGGGTGCACAGTTGACCAACTTGTTTGAAGTTTGTGCCCACTACAGTGCTGATTACGACGATACCAAGACACACGATGCAGTATGCTATGTTCAGTGGCCAGTCTGGTTTGTGTCTGCTTATGCCTGCTATGCATGCCATGCCGCAATGCACATGACAGTTGTTCTCAGAGTGTTGAGCATACCTTGCTAGAAAACAAAACCTAGAAACAGAGGGGAGGGGGGATACACTGAAATACACCACGCAGTTAAAGTGCCACGGGCCCCGCACGGGCCCTACCGCCCGCCCCCCCTCCCACCACAAGGGGTGCTGGGACTACAGTCGGCCCCATACCATGTTTTATGTAACAAAATAACCAAATAACATAACACAATATGTGATATGCATGTTTGTCAGCCTTGATGGCCAACTTGTGGTGTAAAGCAAGTGCCAAGCCTGTAGCAGCAGGAGGTACCCAATACATAATGCTTCAGCGGGCTCTGTTGGGCTGAACAATACATTATACACTGACATACATGCTTTTGCGTATATGGCAATTCGTCAAATATCAGCCAGTTATGTACATGAATATACTCTGGCCATTCTATGCCATTTACACTATGTTCTCGATCTCAAGTACACCAATATATACTTCATGCAACACTTGACGTATATGTGTTAGTGTACGCTTGTCAACGTCCTTAGGAAATCCAAACTTCGCGGATAGAGGGTGAGCGCAGCCACTGCTGGGAGCGTAGATGCCCCTATAAGTGCACACCGGTATGGCTGGTTGGTGACGATTTCACAACATTGCCTACTCAAGTTCTTCAACAAGGTACATGTTGTGTCCACAATGGTTCGCTTGAGCTGCTAGTGTTGTCTGAATATGTGTCCGTTCCGTCCCAACTTTTGCAGACCTTTTTTGGCCTGAAAACTCAGACCTAGTGTTGCACTGTGTGGATTGTGTTGCCATCTGACGTTTGCTGCTACAGGTTGTTGCGGATCGGGTGCTGCTGGCCCGGCTAGTGCTGCTACGAGAAGAGTTACGGCTGAGGGCCGAGCAAGTTGAGGCGCAACAACAGTTCTTCACCACAACGGCGGGTACGAGCGACGTGAGCGATGGCACTTTGAGACCTCAGGGTGACAACTCTGAGAGCGCGACTCAAGGGCAGAATGCGCCCCGCACAAGTGCTGCAGGGAACCGCTTTTTTGCGTTCCACCGCTCCAATCTGCCGGCACGATGTGCAGCCTTCATGAAAGAGCTGCTCATGGTGCCAGAGAGGGACCGGCGGTTAGGGCTGATTTCGAAGGTAAGCAACTACGTAACCATGATGTATCCATTGTATGCAATATTCTTGTCACGACGGCGTTGGCTATGGCACCTCGTTGGTTACAAACTGATGCTTCGTGTCGCCGTTCGACAGCATTTCTGATCCATGTAGATGCAAGGCTGCATGCAATTTTTTTTGCGTGGTTCATGTTTGTGTTGTTTGAGGGAAATACTCACACGTATTGTGCCAAATATCTAGAGCACCCCACATATTGTGTGAAGTGATGCACACACATTCCAACTTCATTCTCCATGCTCACCTCCCCTACTTCTGCTCACCATTGTTGTGCGCCGTAGGCATTCAAAGAAGATTGGGTTGGTGAGGCGGTGCCATCATATGGCCGCAAGCAACAAGAGCCGCCAGCAGCTTCTCCTAGTCTTGGCAAGGGTTTGAAGGATGTCAGGAGCATGCACCAAGACGAGCGAACAGATTCACTAGATATCGTGCGGCCAGGGCGTTTCTTTTCTACATTGTTGGCAATGCAAGCTGAGTTTGAGCAGCGTTTAGTGTCAACGGGGTTAGGCCGGGATGACGGCGGCGACGACACGTTGCGCCTGCTTCGTCAGCTAGAGACAATTCGATTGGAGGCATTGATAGCGCTTGATTGGATACAAGCCGGACGCCTTGGCAAAGCTGTAGCAAGCAACAGTGCGGCTGGTACGTCCGGTTCTAGCAACTTGTCTGAATACGAAGCGGACATGGTAGGGTGAAATTTGTTTACATCATGCTGATGGCATGGTCATCTTCAACTCGTGTTTAGACAGAAAGTGTGTTGTGGCAAAGGATGTTGTGTTGGTTCATAAATAAATGTTGGAGACGGGGGTGGGATGGCCGTGCTTTGCTTGGGGTACGCGTTTCAAGCCGTGGCAAGGGTTGTGGCGCTCATGCAATGCATCTGTTCATACACATGACTCATGCCATGCTTGCTCAAGCTTTGGCTTTGCTATGTTTGGTGTGCATGTCTTGACCGCGGCAATGACGAGGAGCATAGGCTGAAGCATGTCACAACCCCACTCTGATGGGCAGGACGTGTAACTTGTAACTTGCCACCATTTTGGATCACAAGGCTTTCAATCCAAGTGTAATTGCATAACGTGAGGCCTTGCGGTCAAGATGGTGCAGGTGGCGCGCAAAATCACACTGTAAATCGCACTGCAAATCACATTGCACAATGATTCAAGCATGTTCACCTTTATGCTATGTCTGGCATCATATCTGTAACGATACCCCAAAAGGCGATGCGTAACGATACCCCAAACGGCGATGCCTCCATGCCTCGTTTCCGGCCTATAGACCCCGTCACGTTACATACCTCCCCCTCCAGGCAGCGTGATGTCCTCATCCGCAAAACGATCACGGTGGGGTTCGAGCCCAGGACCTTCCGTACCCTAGTCCGGCTCCCTACCGACTGAGCTACGGAACCGACCCGCGCTGCTACCAATGTAACGATACCCCAAAAGGCGATGCCTCCATGCCTCATTTCCGGCCTATACACCCCGTCACGTTACACGATGCCTCCATGCCTCGTAGCTCATTGGCGTGTTGCGGTGCCTGGAGATCACCCGTTTTTGCGTTCTGATCCAGCACAGCTGCGCATTGTACTGGCGCCCCGCTCTGGTTGACCTTCCTGCTTTTACATGCTGTGCTGTCCGTAGTTGTCCGGTTTCCACTTTCTGGCAAGGCCATGTTGCATGTCGTGTGTCACTGTGCTTGATTTTTCAGCTCTGTGTGTCGCAATGCGTGCTGCTATGCTTGCCAGCCATGAGGGTTGCAGAAGCAGTAGCACCTTAGTTTGCATGCCGCATGCAATGTCTCCTGTCGGTCCCGCGTGCTCCTGCTTGCTGCAGTCTGGTGTGTACAGCGGTGCCTTGGTGCAATCATGCCAAACACCTATGGTAAGCAGCACCATTGTGCATCCCGCTTGCTGTTTGGACCATGCCTGCCTTCCCCTGTGCGTTTTGTGCCCTGTGCTTTGAGCACCCTGCTGCTTTTCGGGCTGCACTTCGCACATGCTGCACTGCATGTACTTGTTGGTTTATGGGGAGGTAGGGGCTGCAAGATGCCTCTGGAGTTTTACTTTGGTTGCATCTTGTGGCTTGCTATCGGGTTCTCATGATATGTGAGCTGAAAGAGGGGCAAGTGACTCGCTCTAGGGCGATAGCTTGCCCACCCCTGTAACAGACCTCTCTCTCGTAGAGTCTGCGCCGCCGCCGCAATGGCAGGTACCTATTACAGATGTGTTTCAGCCTGCAGCTCTCACTGCTGCGCAGCAACAGCATAACCAGCTGGTTGAGCAGCGTAGGCAGCAGCAGCAGCTGCAACAACAACAACAGCGACAGCAACTGATAGCGCAGGTGTTACAGGAGGCGAAGCAGCAGGCGGTTTGCGGTTTTGGGAGTTGCTTGCTGATTTTGTGGCAATGGAGGCTGCGCCGGCTCATTGGCGTGTTGCGGTGCCTGGAGATCACCCGTTTTTGCGTTCTGATCCAGCACAGCTGCGCATTGTACTGGCGCCCCGCTCTGGTTGACCTTCCTGCTTTTACATGCTGTGCTGTCCGTAGTTGTCCGGTTTCCACTTTCTGGCAAGGCCATGTTGCATGTCGTGTGTCACTGTGCTTGATTTTTCAGCTCTGTGTGTCGCAATGCGTGCTGCTATGCTTGCCAGCCATGAGGGTTGCAGAAGCAGTAGCACCTTAGTTTGCATGCCGCATGCAATGTCTCCTGTCGGTCCCGCGTGCTCCTGCTTGCTGCAGTCTGGTGTGTACAGCGGTGCCTTGGTGCAATCATGCCAAACACCTATGGTAAGCAGCACCATTGTGCATCCCGCTTGCTGTTTGGACCATGCCTGCCTTCCCCTGTGCGTTTTGTGCCCTGTGCTTTGAGCACCCTGCTGCTTTTCGGGCTGCACTTCGCACATGCTGCACTGCATGTACTTGTTGGTTTATGGGGAGGTAGGGGCTGCAAGATGCCTCTGGAGTTTTACTTTGGTTGCATCTTGTGGCTTGCTATCGGGTTCTCATGATATGTGAGCTGAAAGAGGGGCAAGTGACTCGCTCTAGGGCGATAGCTTGCCCACCCCTGTAACAGACCTCTCTCTCTCTCTCTCTCGTAGCACCTTAGTTTGCATGCCGCATGCAATGTCTCCTGTCGGTCCCGCGTGCTCCTGCTTGCTGCAGTCTGGTGTGTACAGCGGTGCCTTGGTGCAATCATGCCAAACACCTATGGTAAGCAGCACCATTGTGCATCCCGCTTGCTGTTTGGACCATGCCTGCCTTCCCCTGTGCGTTTTGTGCCCTGTGCTTTGAGCACCCTGCTGCTTTTCGGGCTGCACTTCGCACATGCTGCACTGCATGTACTTGTTGGTTTATGGGGAGGTAGGGGCTGCAAGATGCCTCTGGAGTTTTACTTTGGTTGCATCTTGTGGCTTGCTATCGGGTTCTCATGATATGTGAGCTGAAAGAGGGGCAAGTGACTCGCTCTAGGGCGATAGCTTGCCCACCCCTGTAACAGACCTCTCTCTCTCGTAACCAGTCATCTGCGACGTTCCAGATTTTCGGGTGTTCGTTGCAACGTAGTTGCCTGTGCACACCGTGTAACCCCTCTTCTTTTCTTTTTTTTGCCCACCCCTGTAACCAGCTAAACCCTAACTCCTTTTTCTAGCTGGTGTCCGTTGCGGCGTAGCCGCTTGAACACACCCTGTAACCCCTCTTCTTCTTCTTCGTAACCAGCTCTGGACATGTCCTGTTGCGGTCGCGGTACGCACAGAGGTGGAAAGTCAGCTGCATGCATTCAACTTGTTGGCGGCAGGCGCAAGCCTGCCGTGCAGCGCCTTGTGGTTGGCATGTGCCCCTCACCGTGACATGCATCGGCTAGTGTGGGATATGGTCTGTTTGGCAGTTATACATGCGTTTGAGCATGGCCGCAAGGTGGCTTGGGCGGTGTCTCATCAGTTGACTATCCCCGTGCTGGTAGAACAAGTAGCAGTGCGAGCGGCTGTTGGGTGTTTCTGGGATGCACTTGCTGACTTTGCTGCTACGGCCCGGGTACCTCGTCGGCATAGGATTCAACTGCTCACGTGTCAGCCGTTCATTGCTTGGCACACAGTGTTGTGCGGCAATGGCTTACGTGTGGTTCGCAGATGACAGCCTGTGTATGCATGTATTTGCTTGCTTTTATTCATGCTCAACAACCATCTCCGCCAGAGGCGGCCAGTCCTTTTTTTGGGTGGATGTTGTGGGTCACTGCATAACTGCTGGAATGCAGAGATGTCACACCCTCAGCAGCTGGTCGGCCCTCTGCTTGCATATTCCATCAGCTGCCTTGAGTCCGACCTGCTTTTCTTGAGCTAGTGTTAGACGCCCGAGCTCAGCCCGCCGCCTGTACTGCAAAATGTATAGATTGCTGTCACTGACACTGCTTAGACTACTGCTTTCATGATCAGATACCCTCTGATACACCAACATTGCGTGTGATGAGAAAGACGGTTGTGCTTGCACACCAAATGTCATGCCTCTCACACAGGGGCTGTTTTTCTGGGGTTCAGCCTCCTTTTGAGTGACAGTCTGAGCTGAGCTGTTCGCAGCATCCTTTTTCTAGCTGGTGTCCGTTGCGGCGTAGCCGCTTGAACACACCCTGTAACCCCTCTTCTTCTTCGTAACCAGCTGGGGTTCAGCCTCCTTTTGAGTGACAGTCTGAGCTGAGCTGTTCGCAGCATCCTTTTTCTAGCTGGTGTCCGTTGCGGCGTAGCCGCTTGAACACACCCTGTAACCCCTCTTCTTCTTCTCGTAACCAGCTGGTTGAGCAGCGTAGGCAGCAGCAGCAGCTGCAACAACAACAACAGCGACAGCAACTGATAGCGCAGGTGTTACAGGAGGCGAAGCAGCAGGCGGTTTTGCGGTTTTGGGAGTTGCTTGCTGATTTTGTGGCAATGGAGGCTGCGCCGGCTCATTGGCGTGTTGCGGTGCCTGGAGATCACCCGTTTTTGCGTTCTGATCCAGCACAGCTGCGCATTGTACTGGCGCCCCGCTCTGGTTGACCTTCCTGCTTTTACATGCTGTGCTGTCCGTAGTTGTCCGGTTTCCACTTTCTGGCAAGGCCATGTTGCATGTCGTGTGTCACTGTGCTTGATTTTTCAGCTCTGTGTGTCGCAATGCGTGCTGCTATGCTTGCCAGCCATGAGGGTTGCAGAAGCAGTAGCACCTTAGTTTGCATGCCGCATGCAATGTCTCCTGTCGGTCCCGCGTGCTCCTGCTTGCTGCAGTCTGGTGTGTACAGCGGTGCCTTGGTGCAATCATGCCAAACACCTATGGTAAGCAGCACCATTGTGCATCCCGCTTGCTGTTTGGACCATGCCTGCCTTCCCCTGTGCGTTTTGTGCCCTGTGCTTTGAGCACCCTGCTGCTTTTCGGGCTGCACTTCGCACATGCTGCACTGCATGTACTTGTTGGTTTATGGGGAGGTAGGGGCTGCAAGATGCCTCTGGAGTTTTACTTTGGTTGCATCTTGTGGCTTGCTATCGGGTTCTCATGATATGTGAGCTGAAAGAGGGGCAAGTGACTCGCTCTAGGGCGATAGCTTGCCCACCCCTGTAACAGACCTCTCTCTCTCTCTGGCTACCAGTCTGGTGTGTACAGCGGTGCCTTGGTGCAATCATGCCAAACACCTATGGTAAGCAGCACCATTGTGCATCCCGCTTGCTGTTTGGACCATGCCTGCCTTCCCCTGTGCGTTTTGTGCCCTGTGCTTTGAGCACCCTGCTGCTTTTCGGGCTGCACTTCGCACATGCTGCACTGCATGTACTTGTTGGTTATGGGGAGGTAGGGGCTGCAAGATGCCTCTGGAGTTTTACTTTGGTTGCATCTTGTGGCTTGCTATCGGGTTCTCATGATATGTGAGCTGAAAGAGGGGCAAGTGACTCGCTCTAGGGCGATAGCTTGCCCACCCCTGTAAAAGACCTCTCCT